>CATKWJ010000426.1:0-34813 GCA_949825065.1 Odontocerum albicorne | reverse complement strand
CGAACGCGCAACCTCAGAGTTGAAAGAAATGTATCTTATCAATAAAGCTACAGAGGTCGTCTATTTATGGAGATAAGATTTATTGTGTAACACTTTTGTTACGTACACTTCAATCTGGTGGATTTATTGTATAACCCTTTGGTTATGTACACTTCAATCTGGTGGATTTATTGTGTAACCCTTTTGTTATGTACACTTCAATCTGGTGAATTTATTTATATATGTCAATCGCTCACAATCAAATAGAAATACGTTAATGGGACACTATATGGAAACCAGGCTCAAACCCTTTTCGATACAATATTAAAAATAAGAATAAAACCCGCAACGTTGGGATCAGAAGACATACACCTAACTTATTAGGCAACAGAAGTCATCAATATATTGAAAAAGACAAAAACTAATATTACCGAGACATCGTTAATTGTATTAGAAGTACGGGTTGGACAAAGACAAAAACTATATTACCGAGACATCGTTAATAGTGTTAGAAGCGCGGGTTGGACAAAAACAAAAACTATATTACCGAGACATAATTAATTGTATTAGAAGCACGGGTTGGACAAAGACAAAAACTACTCGTATATTACCGAGACATCGTTAATAGTGTTAAAAGCGCGGGTTGGACAAAGACAAAAACTATATTACCGAGACATAATTAATTGTATTAGAAGCACGGGTTGGACAAAGACAAATTACCGAGACATCGTTAATTGTATCAGAAGCACGGGTTGGACAATGGCAAACGCCTTACATTGTGCGATCTTTGATTTTCATTTAAAAACAGACGTGAACCAAAAGAAAAAATGAAATATGGCTTGTGCATTTATGGCGTCAACTTTTGTGAATTGGATAAACGAAGACGCGAACGCGTAAATTGTATCTAAAAAAATGAACATCAAAGTAAGAATCACATCTGCTTATAATGGACCGTCTCTTCAAATATAGACGATCTGAAAACAAAAAATTTGAGAGAATGAGACCAGTTTGAAGATGGAAGAGAACACATTTGAATAGAGAAATACATATGATGTAAGGAAAGAATAAAAAAAATGTTTAACAAATCCACAAATATCTGGGATGCTGGCTGAATGATCAATGAGACCAGTTTCAAGAGATTAAAAATAAGAAGAGTGGAGATGACACGAAACTGCATCTTCAAAATGAAGCATCTCCTCTATACCAAGGATATCAATCTCGACTTACAATCAATCTCGACGTGCATGCAAATTTTGCGTTGCTATATATTTTCAGCACTTTTCTATGGTGCTGAAGCATGGAGACTTACTCAATTTACCACAAAGAAACCAGAAGTTTTTAAAATGTGATGCTATCGAAGAATGTTGAGAGTCTAATGGGTTGACCTAATCCATGGTGATGATATCTAAGAACGGATGAATAAAGATAGAGAAGTTTTATCTACCACCAAAGGAAAAGAGTTCTTAATGCTAGAATAAAAATATGAGAGCTTTCTACTGATATTATGGGGAAAATTCAGAGCTGAAGAAGTGCGGGCCTCTCCTGGTCGAAGAATTTACGGGAGAAGTTTTATCGTGGTATTTTCCAAAACATGCTGTCTTAAATATGTAAATAGCCATAATGGTAAACAACCTTCAAAAGAAGAGAAACTTCAAAGGAGAAAACAGAATAATAAGGGGTAAACGGGATGATACAAAATAATTCTTGTGTAAAAACTATGGATTCGAAAGAGTGTTCTATTTACTCGGTCAGAGTTCACTCAAAGGTAGTGATAACTTGAATCGATTAATTATATCATATATAGTATTCACCTTTTGGGGTAACCAGTAGTGTATGGTATATATATTGTGCTGATATTTGTGCTTGTTTGGGTTCCAAAGGAACGTGGGAACTGAAACTGCTTTGCTTAGTCTAGTACACAGCGTTAGTAAGAAAGCATGTTTGGCAATTTTTTTTGGACCTTGCAAAGGCTTTTGATGCCGTGTCTCACCGAATATTACTTACCAGATTGATGGAGGTGGGCATATGTGGGCGCTCTTCTAGTTGGTTATTTTCATACTTATATGATAGAACTCAGAGAGTCAAATTGGGTGATAGTGTATTTGGTGAGCCTCTTTTTGTGAGATTCAGAGTACCCCAAGGTAGTGTTCTGGGTCCTATATTGTTCCTGATATATGTCAATCAGTTGTGTAATCTTTCTATCCGGGGTAATATTAATAATTTTGCGGACGACACGGTTCTTCTATTTGAGGGCCGAACGTGTAGTTAAAGAATGGATGGACTCAAATTTATTGACTCTAAATTTCCAAAAAGCTAAATACATCACATTTAGCATATCTACAAGAACTCAACCACCTACAAATAAATACATAAATAAATACACCCATGACTGACTGTACTTGTGTTTATTTGGGAAGGGTTGATAGTATAAAGTACCTTGGAGTTTATGTTGATTAGTTCCTTCGTTGGGAGGTCCTTATTAACACTTTGAGCACAAAAATCAGAAAACTACAATAGGATACATATTCCGTATGATTCGAAATGTGCTCATTGAAAATATGCTTAAAAGTATATACTTCGCCTTATGTCAGTCAGCACTTTCTTACGGTATATCACTTAACCCAAAAACACATATTG
This sequence comes from Odontocerum albicorne, assembly GCA_949825065.1. NCBI lineage: Eukaryota > Metazoa > Arthropoda > Insecta > Trichoptera > Odontoceridae > Odontocerum > Odontocerum albicorne. The sequence goes on along the minus strand of CATKWJ010000426.1, from coordinate 32,197 downwards.
CAGGTTTCCCAAAAATTTATTGTGAAAATAATTTGCCCGGTATCCCACGGCGGAGCTTTTCAGATAGTATCAGGTCCTGAACATAGCCAATTTGCATCTCAAGTCCATTCTCTGGCACTACCATCGAGAGGAAGGGAAGATGCAGACTCAGCAGAGACACATGACACGCATGGCAACTAATGAAATGTTCACCATCCCTAGAGTTAAAACCTCTTTTTCCCAAAGGCAATATGCTTATTTGGCTCCCATGGCATACAATGCCGTGCCGAATTCAATAAAGGTAAAGGTAAGGAAAACCATTTAGATAGTTGATCAGAGCGTGGTTGTTATTGCAACAGGATTTTGAGTACTTGGGTTTTCAGGATGAATGAAGTGTGAAAAATATTTGTGTGGGCTCATGAGTGTGGATTTCTTCTTGTTGTTTTAATTTTTGTTGTTTTTGTATTTATGTTTCTGTATATTTTAATTTTATTTTTATTCTTATGATTGTGTGCGGTTTATTGTGGAATGAATATTTTTGGTGTTTCTGGAGTGATGATGTATGAGGAGTTTAATTTTGCATGGTGTTTCCAGTTGTAACTGAGTGTCACTGTTTGTCAGGTTAATGGGAACATGCGACGGGGTTTTGTTTTTGTGTAATCAAAAATCGGAAAGAAGTAAGTAAGAGACGTCCCACCTGAATTGGGGCCTGAATCCGTTGGCGACATTTGAATCAATGTTTTTACTTTTTAGAAGCGGACTAATATGACATTATTTATGTCTCCCATATATCAGCCTATTTCTTTATTTAACACTTTTATTGCGAATTCAATCTGGCGGGCTTATTACTAGGCGGCAATCTCTTCCAACCAACCAGACAAAAGTAAATGAAGCAGCAAGTTACGTGGTCGCATAAATCATTCAAATTAATATTGTTGTTTTAATTTTGGTTGTTTTTGTATTTGTGTTTCTGTGTGTTTTTCTTTCTTTTTTTCTTCTTTTTTTTGTTTTGAATTTTGTTTTGATTTTTATTCTTATGATTGTGTGCGGTATATTGTGGGATGAATATTTTTGGTCTTTCTGGAGTGATGATGTGTGAGGAGTTGAGTTTCGCAAGATGTTTCCAGTTGTAGTTGAGTGTCACTGTTTGTCAGGTTGGTGAGAGCGTTCAACGGGGTTTTTTTGTGTTATCAAAAATCGGAAAGAAGTATCGATTTATTTTTTCATGCTAAATATCCTCAGTGAGACACAGGCAAAAGCCTAGTTTACTGGGGATACGACAAATGAAAGGCAACAAACCCAGATCCATTAAAATTATATGTCCAAATCAAATTACCTGTTGTTTTTTCTCAAATTGTGTATATTTCTTGTCATGTGTAATAATAAAAATAAAAAATAATATTCATCCCCACGAAATCCATAAACATATACGTGAGCACATGCCCACGAACCCCACAAAGACGCACAATCACCCGAACATTCTTTTTCATATAAAGTGAGATATCATCAATCAAAAGGAAAGAAAGGGATGGTGGAGAGGAAAGGAAAAGAAAAATCAGGAATTAAACACGTTATTTTACTGACTAGAAATTAAGAGTTTTTTCAATCGCTTCTTAAAGCATGACAAGGACGTCGAGAGTCTCATATTGGTTTGTAACTGATTCCAGAGTCTCACTGCATGGACAGCCTAACACCTGAATTAAAAACAGACAGAAATCTAGAAATTTACGAATCAGGCAGACCAAAATAAATAAAATTAACCCAATTACATCAAATAATAAGAAAAAAATAAACGAATATAAATATAATAGAAAAACAACAGAAACGGTGATACTCATGCTTTCTTGGAAAGTGGTTTTTTAAGTTTCTTAAGAAGTCAAGCCGTTTATGTATTCACAGAGATATGGAAGAATATTGATATCGAAAAATTATACAACAAGGTCGTTCTGTGTACGGGTACGGACGCTCTTAATGGCATAGTTTGTGAGTACGGCACCGAAAACAATCTAAACTCTGGGTGGCATATATCCAGTAAAACAATACAGTTAGTAGAAACTTAAAACCACTAAAATGCACATAATAACATATATTATAATAACATATACAAGAAGAACACTAGGGATATCAATATACGATGCAACCGATAATTTAAAGGCACTGAGGTTTCAAAAAACAATAACTCCTGCGGCTTGTTTATTATTTCTCTCGCACTTCTGCAACCCAACCCTCGGGCTAGGGACGTGCCCGTAACAGTGCGGGGGTCCCGACTTATATATATATTTTATGGGGGGAGACTAATCCCAATCGGATCAAGCTGTCCTATTCTCCGATACCTTGTTTTGGGCCCCACGACATCCTGGGCTTTCCCGTTTTACATTACGTCACCCTAATCCGCTATTTCGTGACAAATCATCAAAATGATATTTATTCAAATTTTATTTCAAGGTGCGCTTAACTTGTATATATGATATTAGACCAGATTTGTAAGGGCTTAGATTCAATGGAGAAATATGATTTCTACATCACAAACGGGGCGCGAAAATGATTTTTTGACTGTTTTAAAAATATTTTACCACATAAATATTAAACATAATTTCCACTAACTCTTACCTAATGTTCTGATATTGAACTAATTGTGCTAGAAAAAAGTCCCTTCAAGAAACGAATTCGTCAAAACATCTCTGCCAAACCTTTGATAGAAAATTTGGAGAATATGTAGGCAAAAGACATTTTTGGTTAAAAAACAATTTTTAAAAGAGTTCTAGTCCCATTTTTATTTTTAACACCTTTTTGGCTGGTTGGAAAATATTGTCCCTGAAAAATAAACTCACCAATTTGTACATCTTATTCAATTGATTTTCATTTACTAAGAGACAAAGATCATAATACATTTTGAGACGACAGACAGTTGAAATAAATGTACTATAAATATCCTCCGTATTTAATAGTAACTTGCACAAATGTCAATGCGAGTGGATGAGCCTAGTAACGATAGTACCATGGTATGTAAAACCTAATGGGATTGTAAACAAATTATCAATGATAGCAAAAGAATACATGATAAAGAACGAAGTATCTTTAAGCACATCGGAAAAGTAAACCAGACGATGCATTACAAAATCTTTTTATAGGGAATTAGCGTTGACAAAAAATACACTTGTTCGTAAGGGTGGAAAAAATATACTTTAGGGATCACCGTATCTTTTAAAACTATCCCACGGAAACTAATCACCACACAGTATACTCAAAGTATGTAGTAAAATTTAAAAGTTTCCGATCTGAATAAGTCAGAGCGTGCATTGACATATACCATGCCAGCCACGCCCACTGTATGAAACAATATTGATGTAAAAAATTGATTCATCTACCTTCAGTAGTATGTCAACTAGAGTCAATAGAAGACGTATTGTTTCGTCAAATTCTAAAATGGGAAATATTTTATTTGACGCCGTTATTGAATTTCTGTCAATAGAAGGGTAAATTCCCACAGAAATCAAACGACGTTTAGATGCTGTATATGGAGAATATTTTCCGTCACATTCTACAGTGATAGATTAGGATAAGCAGTTTTACTTAGGAAAAGGATCTATTAAAGATGACCCTCATCAAGGATGATCAACAGAAGCACTCACTTCAGAAACTTTAGTTTTTCAGTAGTATTGATAAATAAATCGCTCTAAAAAATGTATTTCTACAGGGTGACTGCATTGATTTTTTTTGTTTCATTCTATCACATTGTTTGTCATATATGCTTGGGTCGAAAGCTTTTAGACCTGACTACGTACAACATTTAAACAATATATTGATGCAAGTACGAAGTTCAACACGGTCCAATAAGGTTCGTTAGAAGAGTTGTACGTAAAACCTTCTGTAGTTGAGTAAGGTATTCTAATATAAGACAATCCTTTAACTCAAAAATTGAGGACAAGAGCTGTGGTGTCGGATAAGCTGGTGTGGTGGACGACTCAAGCGATGTTTAAGCCCTTATTAAAAAAGACAAGAAGCCACCGCAAGCAAACGAATATGTTTGGTTTCTTAGAGGTGGACTATTCAAGATTTGTATATTTTATAATCAGAATAAAAGAACGGCGTGTAGCGATATGTAACAAAGTCAATAGGGCACTAAAACACACACAAGTATGCTCGAACCAGACAGTATCAAAATCTGGTAATATGGTTGCCCACAATAGCATTCTGCTACCAACTTTGATGGAAGAGAAACGTGGACGTGAAAATATACTAAAAGAAGCCGAATAAATGGTGTAGAAATATATGCACTGAGAAGAATACAAGGAGTGACAATGTGTAAAAAAAAATCGGGATGAAGTGAGTAGAGATGAATGTGATGTAGCTGATGCGTTGAGTATAAAGAAGAATAGCACTCTGAGATGGTTTGGGTATATGACTGACACGAATGAATGAAGACTAACAAAACATATACCACATACAGTGCAAATTTAAGGGGAAGGCGTGGTAGAGAAAGACCAAGAAAAGTATGGTCTAATCAAGTGAATGATGTTTTGAAAGAAAGGAACGAAGAAAGCCAGAGAAATCGTATGATGTAGGTATGGATGTAGTAGAGGTAAAGGATGCGTATCGAGATGGAAAAATCTAACTCTCTATTGTTTTTAACAAACAACCCCGACAGGGAAATAATGTGGTGGTGTGTATGGACGAAACGAATCTTAGAATAGTTTGAACGCGGTAAATAATTTATGATGGGCTTACAAAACAGATAAGAAATTATTTCTCCATCCTTGTTCTCTTCAATAAGACCTGTGATCTTTTATCATCAGGTCTGCATCCCTTGAATAGTTTGCTTCGTTCTTTTCTTCCATGCGTTTGCAGATCTTCTTGAAGGATGACTGCCAGTGGGTTTTTTATGCATTACCGCGTAGGGAACCTTTGTAAAATCAATCATTTTTAAGTTGACTTGCCAATGTCTTCTAGGGTTTCCACGCTACCTTTCAATTTCTTCTACTTCATACATTTCACGGGCCGGGGAGTTCCTACTTCTATTTCTAAGTGTTCTGCTGCGCTGGATCTAAGGTTTTCGTTTAATTCATTCTGAGTCTATTTTATGTTTTTGTTGTATCTGTTCTAGACTATATTCAATAAGTCATGATTGATAGTCATGATAAATGTAGACAATTTTCAGGAATTGACAGCAAAAAAAAGAGCAAGGCCGTAAATAAGAAAAATAGATAAAGTGAAATGTGGACAAAGGGATATATAAATAGTAGAGTTGGTGTAAAAAAGTTATATATGTGAACAAAGAAACAGTTGTATGTACTTCTATTTCACTGCCTCCTCCAAAGCCGACATGGTGTGATGATATGAGATCTACAAAGGGAATGTACATTTTTAAGGTACCAAAGCGGGAGAGCCCACCTGTCTGGGTTTCTCGAAACCAGAAGTCGACAACCGATTACGCTATATTCTCGTACGGTAGCAGGTTCATTTAAATGGCTTACAAATAATCTATATAGTATGTTACAATGGATAAAGATTGATGCTACCTAAGCATAAATCAATTTATTTGGTTATACTCAAATTAGACCTCAGGTTATACTCGTAATGATGAAACCTAAATTACTTATAGCAAAAAGGCATTATGATACCATAGAACATACTCGTTATAGAACAAGAAAATTTCCTATTTTAAAGGAGAATAAAACGGTATTCAACTGAAAAGGTAATAAGTAAGCAAATAATGTTTTGATTTAGAAAAGTTTATATTTTTTTATATTTTTCGATAAGAAAAAACCAACTTCCTTGAAGGGCATCATGTTAAATCATGTTACCATAGAAAATAGTGTAACAAAAAAGGTTCACTACTTAAAAAAGGGTTTAAAAACTTTCAACGGAAAAGTAATCGTTCTGATTTAGAATAATTGATGATTTTCATGCTTTCCGATAGCAAATATGATCAACTCTCTAAAAAGTCATCAAGTTACTACAGAGAATAATAAATAAAAAAAGTTTCTTATCTTAAAAGTAGGATAAATACCATTCAACTGAAAAAGCAGTAAGGTAAACGAAAATTGTTTTGATTTAGAACAATATAATTTTTTTAGACTTTCTGATAGCAAAAAGAATCAGCTTCCTGGAGAGTCGTCAAGTTCAATCATACTACCTCTAAAAAGAATAGAATAAAAAATAGTTTCCTACTTTTAAACGGATATAAAAAAAACATTTAACAAAAAAAGCAACAAGGTATGGCTAGATTGTTTTAGGTATGGTTAAGCTGATATTTTCAGGCTAATTTATTTAACATTATTTTCAATGTCATAAAGCAAATGTATAAATCATATTATCTACATACCACGGAGGTATATACACACGACGGAAGTATTTTCATTATGTCTGAGTTCTTGTCCAATCCATGCATCTAATGCAAGTACCAGAATAGTGATCGATCTCTTAACTATATAGATTTTTCTTATTCACCATAAAAGACTTCCAAGCTTAGTTGATGAATGCATGTCTTCCAATCTGAAAGACACAATTTTGATTCACATTGGCTCAAAGATTTTCATTTTCGAGGATTCCAGTCTAGTTTTCACTTAAGGCCTCAAAAATATTTCTAGTTGGATGGAAGAGGTTGCAATAAGTCCGCCAGATTATACAAAAATACAATAAAAAATAAATAACCTGCAACCAAAATTACGATGATTCATGCATTCGTATATTATTCAGATATACTCGCCCTCGTTGCTCATAATTTAGATAATAAAGATGTCTAAAAATGAAACCTGTGTACTCCACCGAGAATCAAACCCGGAACCTAATGTTGCTTAGCAGAGATGCTAAACATGCGATAACTATTACCAAAAATGCTGACAATATCTTATAAATGATATTAAAGAGACCCATTTTAAAACAGAGGTGATGTTTTGAAATACACCATAAAGAAATGCATTTTATTTTTTGTGAACAGACAACACAGATGACCCCCGTGGTCTAGTTGGTAAGCAGCTTGTCTTCCAGCCCGGGGTTTACGGGTTCGATTTCTGCTAGTATCCGTTTTTTCAATTTGGTTTTCACTTACAGCCTCTGTAACATCTTTCTGGTTAGTTGAAATATATTGATAAAGGACAATAAACCCTCCGAATTTAACTGTATAGAACAAAACAGTTTTACAATATAAGAAACATATTGATAAAGGACAATAAACCCTCCGAATTTAACTGTATAGAACAAAACAGTTTTACATTACAATAAATATATTGATAAAGGACAATAAACCCTCCGAATTTAACTGTATAGAACAAAACAGTTTTACAATACAATAAATGCAACATTTTTTATTCTGCTACGTCTCTTTTTTATAAATCGTCTGTATAAAATAACTTGACATTTTGTAATGGTTTGGTAAATATGTTATTATACCTGAGATGTCAGTTTGATAATTTCATTCATTATTAATTCGTATGACGTCCCTAAACGTATCCAAATTGATGATCCGGACATTTCGAAAAGCGCGACCAGGAGACAATACTTACCAGTCGAACTCAACAACTAGACTGCCACACTTTTTTGTCGGGAATCATCTGAAATCTTCACCTGATGAGTGTCTTACATCTTATGAACTAGGAGGAAAAATGAAAAAAAAATAATAGAAATATTATGATAAGGAAACTTTACTGAAAAAACATTTTATAAGATTTTTAATGAATTTGTTCATTTTTACACCATCGGGAATCAAACCGGGAACCCCCGAGTGGAAGACCATTGTCTTGCCAACCAAACAGTGGAGGCTGGAAGCTTAGTAATTATTTGGTCGCTATCGTCGACAACGAAAGTATAATACAATACATTCGGTACATTCGCTCTCGTCACTTTGTGGATCTGAGCAAAGAATGTACGAAAAATATGTTAGTACTATGTTATATACTCAAAGAGGTTGAGAACGTCTACTATTTTATAAAATTTACCGATCATATTTTTGCTTAACAAAATTCAATGCAACCCTATGACAATGAAGAAAATTTAGCCCGTTTATGTGAAAAGTTTGACGACCTCCTCGCTAAGCCATTCCTTCGCTCTTGATGCGGGGCGGCCGCGAATAATCCCGAAACTATTCGTCCCCCACACGATATATTGTCTTTGCCTTACAAAATAATTCCGGTCACGACGTCGTGTGCCGTGCGATGTATAGCTTAGCAAGGAACAAATTGCTATGGGACTGGGCGAGATGTAATGCTGATTCCAGTTACATTCGCCGATGCTAATATTGTTTCCATTTTAAGATTTACTTCTTATGGTTTTTATTGTCGTCTGCTTTGTATGTGTTTAGAATGATCGTGGAATTTAGGTCACGAGTTGCGATAAATATAAAGTTTGCTAAAAAATATATAAAATCTAAACTGCCTCTTTGAAAAACCAAATTGTGGTTTAAATCATTTGTGATTTCAAAATTTAATTCCTGGAGACTTACTTTAAAAAGTATTTGTAAGTCAAATTAATGTTCTTTTAATAAAGTTGCTTTATGTGCAGTAAATTGTTTCAGTACTGTCAGAAAGTGTTTTACAATTGTTAAAAAATATTTACCTACCTATAAGTATGGTATGTTACGTACAACATCTAAACGTTGTTTAATTTCGGCGAGGTTCTCCTTTTTTTGAAACTTGATAACAACGCGATATTCAATTTTTAACATTTCAGAGTATAACGAAACAACACATCTTCTATTGACTCTAGTTGAGTTTGTCATATATGCTTGGGTCGAAAGCTTTTAGACCTGACTACGTACAACATTTAAACAATATATTGATGCAAGTACGAAGTTCAACACGGTCCAATAAGGTTCGTTAGAAGAGTTGTACGTAAAACCTTCTGTAGTTGAGTAAGGTATTCTAATATAAGACAATCCTTTAACTCAAAAATTGAGGACAAGAGCTGTGGTGTCGGATAAGCTGGTGTGGTGGACGACTCAAGCGATGTTTAAGCCCTTATTAAAAAAGACAAGAAGCCACCGCAAGCAAACGAATATGTTTGGTTTCTTAGAGGTGGACTATTCAAGATTTGTATATTTTATAATCAGAATAAAAGAACGGCGTGTAGCGATATGTAACAAAGTCAATAGGGCACTAAAACACACACAAGTATGCTCGAACCAGACAGTATCAAAATCTGGTAATATGGTTGCCCACAATAGCATTCTGCTACCAACTTTGATGGAAGAGAAACGTGGACGTGAAAATATACTAAAAGAAGCCGAATAAATGGTGTAGAAATATATGCACTGAGAAGAATACAAGGAGTGACAATGTGTAAAAAAAAATCGGGATGAAGTGAGTAGAGATGAATGTGATGTAGCTGATGCGTTGAGTATAAAGAAGAATAGCACTCTGAGATGGTTTGGGTATATGACTGACACGAATGAATGAAGACTAACAAAACATATACCACATACAGTGCAAATTTAAGGGGAAGGCGTGGTAGAGAAAGACCAAGAAAAGTATGGTCTAATCAAGTGAATGATGTTTTGAAAGAAAGGAACGAAGAAAGCCAGAGAAATCGTATGATGTAGGTATGGATGTAGTAGAGGTAAAGGATGCGTATCGAGATGGAAAAATCTAACTCTCTATTGTTTTTAACAAACAACCCCGACAGGGAAATAATGTGGTGGTGTGTATGGACGAAACGAATCTTAGAATAGTTTGAACGCGGTAAATAATTTATGATGGGCTTACAAAACAGATAAGAAATTATTTCTCCATCCTTGTTCTCTTCAATAAGACCTGTGATCTTTTATCATCAGGTCTGCATCCCTTGAATAGTTTGCTTCGTTCTTTTCTTCCATGCGTTTGCAGATCTTCTTGAAGGATGACTGCCAGTGGGTTTTTTATGCATTACCGCGTAGGGAACCTTTGTAAAATCAATCATTTTTAAGTTGACTTGCCAATGTCTTCTAGGGTTTCCACGCTACCTTTCAATTTCTTCTACTTCATACATTTCACGGGCCGGGGAGTTCCTACTTCTATTTCTAAGTGTTCTGCTGCGCTGGATCTAAGGTTTTCGTTTAATTCATTCTGAGTCTATTTTATGTTTTTGTTGTATCTGTTCTAGACTATATTCAATAAGTCATGATTGATAGTCATGATAAATGTAGACAATTTTCAGGAATTGACAGCAAAAAAAAGAGCAAGGCCGTAAATAAGAAAAATAGATAAAGTGAAATGTGGACAAAGGGATATATAAATAGTAGAGTTGGTGTAAAAAAGTTATATATGTGAACAAAGAAACAGTTGTATGTACTTCTATTTCACTGCCTCCTCCAAAGCCGACATGGTGTGATGATATGAGATCTACAAAGGGAATGTACATTTTTAAGGTACCAAAGCGGGAGAGCCCACCTGTCTGGGTTTCTCGAAACCAGAAGTCGACAACCGATTACGCTATATTCTCGTACGGTAGCAGGTTCATTTAAATGGCTTACAAATAATCTATATAGTATGTTACAATGGATAAAGATTGATGCTACCTAAGCATAAATCAATTTATTTGGTTATACTCAAATTAGACCTCAGGTTATACTCGTAATGATGAAACCTAAATTACTTATAGCAAAAAGGCATTATGATACCATAGAACATACTCGTTATAGAACAAGAAAATTTCCTATTTTAAAGGAGAATAAAACGGTATTCAACTGAAAAGGTAATAAGTAAGCAAATAATGTTTTGATTTAGAAAAGTTTATATTTTTTTATATTTTTCGATAAGAAAAAACCAACTTCCTTGAAGGGCATCATGTTAAATCATGTTACCATAGAAAATAGTGTAACAAAAAAGGTTCACTACTTAAAAAAGGGTTTAAAAACTTTCAACGGAAAAGTAATCGTTCTGATTTAGAATAATTGATGATTTTCATGCTTTCCGATAGCAAATATGATCAACTCTCTAAAAAGTCATCAAGTTACTACAGAGAATAATAAATAAAAAAAGTTTCTTATCTTAAAAGTAGGATAAATACCATTCAACTGAAAAAGCAGTAAGGTAAACGAAAATTGTTTTGATTTAGAACAATATAATTTTTTTAGACTTTCTGATAGCAAAAAGAATCAGCTTCCTGGAGAGTCGTCAAGTTCAATCATACTACCTCTAAAAAGAATAGAATAAAAAATAGTTTCCTACTTTTAAACGGATATAAAAAAAACATTTAACAAAAAAAGCAACAAGGTATGGCTAGATTGTTTTAGGTATGGTTAAGCTGATATTTTCAGGCTAATTTATTTAACATTATTTTCAATGTCATAAAGCAAATGTATAAATCATATTATCTACATACCACGGAGGTATATACACACGACGGAAGTATTTTCATTATGTCTGAGTTCTTGTCCAATCCATGCATCTAATGCAAGTACCAGAATAGTGATCGATCTCTTAACTATATAGATTTTTCTTATTCACCATAAAAGACTTCCAAGCTTAGTTGATGAATGCATGTCTTCCAATCTGAAAGACACAATTTTGATTCACATTGGCTCAAAGATTTTCATTTTCGAGGATTCCAGTCTAGTTTTCACTTAAGGCCTCAAAAATATTTCTAGTTGGATGGAAGAGGTTGCAATAAGTCCGCCAGATTATACAAAAATACAATAAAAAATAAATAACCTGCAACCAAAATTACGATGATTCATGCATTCGTATATTATTCAGATATACTCGCCCTCGTTGCTCATAATTTAGATAATAAAGATGTCTAAAAATGAAACCTGTGTACTCCACCGAGAATCAAACCCGGAACCTAATGTTGCTTAGCAGAGATGCTAAACATGCGATAACTATTACCAAAAATGCTGACAATATCTTATAAATGATATTAAAGAGACCCATTTTAAAACAGAGGTGATGTTTTGAAATACACCATAAAGAAATGCATTTTATTTTTTGTGAACAGACAACACAGATGACCCCCGTGGTCTAGTTGGTAAGCAGCTTGTCTTCCAGCCCGGGGTTTACGGGTTCGATTTCTGCTAGTATCCGTTTTTTCAATTTGGTTTTCACTTACAGCCTCTGTAACATCTTTCTGGTTAGTTGAAATATATTGATAAAGGACAATAAACCCTCCGAATTTAACTGTATAGAACAAAACAGTTTTACAATATAAGAAACATATTGATAAAGGACAATAAACCCTCCGAATTTAACTGTATAGAACAAAACAGTTTTACATTACAATAAATATATTGATAAAGGACAATAAACCCTCCGAATTTAACTGTATAGAACAAAACAGTTTTACAATACAATAAATGCAACATTTTTTATTCTGCTACGTCTCTTTTTTATAAATCGTCTGTATAAAATAACTTGACATTTTGTAATGGTTTGGTAAATATGTTATTATACCTGAGATGTCAGTTTGATAATTTCATTCATTATTAATTCGTATGACGTCCCTAAACGTATCCAAATTGATGATCCGGACATTTCGAAAAGCGCGACCAGGAGACAATACTTACCAGTCGAACTCAACAACTAGACTGCCACACTTTTTTGTCGGGAATCATCTGAAATCTACACCTGATGAGTGTCTTACATCTTATGAACTAGGAGGAAAAATGAAAAAAAAATAATAGAAATATTATGATAAGGAAACTTTACTGAAAAAACATTTTATAAGATTTTTAATGAATTTGTTCATTTTTACACCATCGGGAATCAAACCGGGAACCCCCGAGTGGAAGACCATTGTCTTGCCAACCAAACAGTGGAGGCTGGAAGCTTAGTAATTATTTGGTCGCTATCGTCGACAACGAAAGTATAATACAATACATTCGGTACATTCGCTCTCGTCACTTTGTGGATCTGAGCAAAGAATGTACGAAAAATATGTTAGTACTATGTTATATACTCAAAGAGGTTGAGAACGTCTACTATTTTATAAAATTTACCGATCATATTTTTGCTTAACAAAATTCAATGCAACCCTATGACAATGAAGAAAATTTAGCCCGTTTATGTGAAAAGTTTGACGACCTCCTCGCTAAGCCATTCCTTCGCTCTTGATGCGGGGCGGCCGCGAATAATCCCGAAACTATTCGTCCCCCACACGATATATTGTCTTTGCCTTACAAAATAATTCCGGTCACGACGTCGTGTGCCGTGCGATGTATAGCTTAGCAAGGAACAAATTGCTATGGGACTGGGCGAGATGTAATGCTGATTCCAGTTACATTCGCCGATGCTAATATTGTTTCCATTTTAAGATTTACTTCTTATGGTTTTTATTGTCGTCTGCTTTGTATGTGTTTAGAATGATCGTGGAATTTAGGTCACGAGTTGCGATAAATATAAAGTTTGCTAAAAAATATATAAAATCTAAACTGCCTCTTTGAAAAACCAAATTGTGGTTTAAATCATTTGTGATTTCAAAATTTAATTCCTGGAGACTTACTTTAAAAAGTATTTGTAAGTCAAATTAATGTTCTTTTAATAAAGTTGCTTTATGTGCAGTAAATATTTATTTATTTTTCAGTACTGTCAGAAAGTGTTTTACAATTGTTAAAAAATATTTACCTACCTATAAGTATGGTATGTTACGTACAACATCTAAACGTTGTTTAATTTCGGCGAGGTTCTCCTTTTTTTGAAACTTGATAACAACGCGATATTCAATTTTTAACATTTCAGAGTATAACGAAACAACACATCTTCTATTGACTCTAGTTGACTTACTACTAGGATTAGAAACTTTAAGCAAATTTTAACTGTAACATCACCTAAGCGTGCGGTGAGTGTGGTATCGGTCCATACACGCTCTGAGTTGCTCAGGCCGGACCTTGATGGTATGTCATAAGATATTTCGGCAGACAGATGTTATCTTAGTTTATAATAATGGTTTTCAAGTAATCGACATACGTTACCTAGTTGGGAGGATCTTCGGCTTCCGACCCGAATGTCCTCCGGGTTTGATTTCTGTTTTTATATTTGCTTCTAAAGTCTTTTCGGTCTATTTTTACATTATATCTCTAATCACAATTCTGACTGGTAAGAAAAAAATTTGGCAATAAATCCACCAGAATTTACTGTGTACAACAAAGAGTAATAATAAAGTAGTTTTAACACATATAGTGTGTAGATGTGTACGGTATTCTAAAACAGCGGTCAATAATTCAAAAACAATTTTAAGATACATTAAAATCCCATAATACAACGTTACAATGACTCAAACGTTCTCTAATAAGAGTTGTTTGCTCTGTTTTTATAAGAAAACTTTCAAGTTTTTTTTTCAAACTTTAACAAGTTCTGTCACTTTTTCAAAGCACATTTGATGTCTTAAAATAATGGACAGCAAGTATAAGAAAGGAAATGGCGTGTCTAAGGATACGAACACACCACGTTTTCTTTGAATGCTGACAAAGAAGCGAGAAATTCTGACAGAAACCCGAGAAATAAAAGAGTAACTTTATCGTAGAAAGTTTAAGCTATGACAACTCATTTTAAACAACTTTTATACAGAGTGTTTTAAAGTTTTTACCGTGAATTTCATGAATTTGTCAAATCATTCAGTAATTTCTGTGTTCGGACCATCAATTGGGTACTATGATATGCCACGTGTTTTTAGTAGGAGTTAACAGATATAGCCATATCATTCACATCAATCAGGTATTGTCCCGATATTTAGATGAATCAGTATTTGTTGTAAGTTTCGTATAGTCCTACAATCACATTCAATCGTTTAAAAAACCCTGTGAATTTTCTGTGAATTTCATGAATTTGTCAAATCATTCAGTAATTTCTGTGTTCGGACCATCAATCAGTAACTATGATATGCCACGTGTTTTTAGTAGTTAACCATATATAGCCATATCATTCACATCAATCAGGTATTGTCCCGATATTTAGACAAATCAGTATTTGTCCATTCAATCGTTTAAAAAACCCTGCATTTTTCTTTCATAAAACCTCTGCATGTTCACCTTGCATCTTCTCACTATCGGTTCTCCAAGTAGTACCTACTTTTCCATGAGATCTGTTCAGTCATTAGATTTTTTTTTTATTTGCATTTAAGAGATTTTTTTATCCGGAGAAATCAACATGCACTACGTAACATTTAAGGAACCTATTTATTATTTGTATAGTAGTAATTGATCACCTTATCTAATTTATACCGTTTTATGGTCATAGAATAGTGTTAATTTTAATTAAATGACTAATCTTCCTCTTGTGGTTATACGTGTAAACTCATCTTAACTAAATTTAAAAACAGAAAAGTATTGTTTCCTTGAAATCAATAATTAAAATAAAATAGAATATAACATTTAATATATAAAATGATACAGACAATATATAAGACCAAAAAGATACCAGAGGACTTCGAGAAATGCCTAATTGTCACATTACCAAAGAAGGCAGGTACGACAAAATGTGAGCAACACAGAACTCTTAGCCTAATATCCCATGCCTCAAAAATACTGACTAATATCATTCTAAAGAGAATTGAACCAAAAGTAGAGAACATCCTTTCCAGAGACCAGTATGGCTTCAGAAGAGGTGTGGGAACCAGAGAAGCAGTACTGTCTCTACGAATACTACTAGAAAATAGAATAAGAAGAAACCAAAACACATACATCGCATTCATAGACCTGGAGAAAGCTTTTGACAAAGTAGAATGGAAAAGACTCTTCGAGATTTTGAAGAGAATTGATATCAAATACAGAGATAGACGTATAATCCAGGCGCTATACAAGAATGAGGCCGCTATAATCAGATGTGACGAAAACACAAAGGAAGCCAATATAAGACAAGGGGTAAGGCAGGGATGCTCTCTGTCACCTGTTCTTTTTAACGCCTATATACAGAGCGCGATTGACGACTTGAGAGAGAGAATGAGTCACAGAGAAGGTGTAAAGATACACGGGCAAAAGGTGGACATGATAAGGTTCGCTGACGATATTGCTATGGTTGCTGAAAGTGAAGAGGAACTACAAGAGGCCTTAACAACTATGGAAAGCATTCTTCAAAATAACTACAGTATGAAGATAAATAAAGACAAAACAAAGCTGCTGACTGTAGGCCGAGCGCAGCACCAGATGAGAATAGTGATGTCGGGTAAACCACTAAAGAACACCAAGGAGTTTGTCTACCTCGGAAGCAAAATAACATGGGACGGTCGGTCCAAGAGCGAGGTCGACAGCCGTATACATCAGGCTAGACTTGCATTTAATAAAAGGTCGAAAATAATGGAATCAAATAATATAGACCTAAAACTGAGAATACTCCTCATTAAGACCTATGTATGGAGTATCTTGATGTACGGCTGCGAGACATGGCGCCTATCCGAAAGAGATAGACGAAGACTAGAGGCTTTTGAGATGTGGTCCTATAGAAGACTATTAGGAATTTCCTGGAGAGACCGCATCACAAATGAAGAGGTTCTCCAACGAATCGAAGGAGGAAGGCACCTGCTCAGGATCCTGTCCGAAAGGCGTGCAAGATGGATCGGTCATATAATACGACAAGAGGGCCTCTTGCATGCCATAATGGAGGGTATGACCGAGGGGACAAACTCTAGGGGACGCCCACGCCGAGAGTACCTGGAGGACCTGTTGGTGGACGTGCGCTGCTCAACATATACAGACTTAAAGAGAGCCGCACAGGACAGGGGGGAATGGAGGAGAAGAGTTCAAATTGCTGCAAACCAGTCTTAGGACTGCAACCACGGAAGGAATAAAACGACTAGTAAAATATGTTATACTTATGTTACATACATATGTTAAAAAGATTCACTAGCTTAAATATGTGTAAAATATAATAAAATAACAGAATTTAATTAATACATGATGTATGGGATAACCCACTATGAAAAAATCAATTAACACCAAACGAATTTCATTAAAATCCTAATTGTAACATATATCCCATGTAAAGTGTAAGAAGACTGATTTCAAACAATCGTTAATTATGTTAGGGATATCAAAAATTAGGTTTAACAATTATACAAAATCTTGCAAGCGTCTTGCTAGTATGTTATAACAATTATATTGATATTAAGTATTTAAAAAAATATTCAGTACTCATCACTACTATCTCGCCATGTATCTACTGTGATAGGCAGAAAGTTACTTCATTCTGTATTGCGCTTCTGTCACGTCTATAAAAGTTATGCATACTCGCCTATCATTAAGACACTTCATTTTTCCTTCTTTCATGACGTTATTGTAGTACGACGTTTTTTTTGTCTTCCCAAACTTTTCGTAAATATTTCATTAGTTCTTCGTAAATGGCAAAATTATCTCAATGATCCTTTCCTTATCTTAAACACTGCATTTTCTTTCAATACACGTGCTTTCTTAGTGTCTTCATTATTTATTCTGTCAAATATTGTTTTTCTCTCATTTCTTAGGCATTTATCTTACTTTCATTACGTTTTTATCCCGTATAAGTTCCGCTTGCATATCCTAATGTTGGGGCCAAGCCATTCGATTATGAGCAGCCAGTTATGACTTTCAGTGCTAACGGTGAAGTAAGGTGTAGTAACATGGATCGAACATGTTAAAGAAATTATCTATAAAAAAACACAAAAAATATACTAATCAATACTAGAAGTTTGATACGACAAAGATAATCATAGGAAGACCAAATCATTCAATACCTAAAGGGAACAAAAAAGCTTTAAACAAAATTGGCCTATCCACGTAGAAGTATACTTTGATAGTGACGTCAGTTTTGTTAGAATCATCACATACGATCTCCGGTAAATAATGTACGTAAAAATTATATTCTACAGAAAATATTTTCCCTAGTGGTCTAAGTGATGAGACACCTGCCTTCCAGCCCGGGAGCTGTGGTTCCGATTCCCCTTGAAAACCAAGGTTTTTTAGTCTAGTTTAGTCTAGTTTTTTATTCTAGTTTAGTCCAAATGATTCTAGTCTAGTTTTCACTTAAGGTCTTTTTAACGTCTTTCTGGTTGGTTTTAAGAGATTGACGCATTGTATAAGTCCGCCAGGTTGTACTGAATAGGACGAAAGTGAAATAAAATGTAATACTATAACACTTGAAGGTGCCTTCCAGCGTTAGATATATTTTTTCATTATAAACTGTCCATTCGAATCGAGATACTCGTAACATTTCCTGATGAAGCGCCGAAACTAGTTTGTCCACTCAAGCTAAATGTTTTACTTTCTATAACTTTTTTATATTTTACTTTCGTTGTATACTTGACATAGTATATATATATATATATATATATATATATATATATATATATATATATATATATATATATATATATATATATATATATATATATATATATATATATATATATATATATATATATATATATATATATATATATATATATATATATATATATATATATATATATATATATATATATATATATATATATATATATATATATATATATATACTGGTGGATTTATTACCATGGGGCAATGTCTGCCAACCAAATACAGAGATGTTTAAGGGGCTTTAATTGAAAACCAGATTGCATATATTTTTTAAACAATCTGCGTTCCAATGAAAGTCGGAATGGAAGATTAGCAAGTAAGCCACACATATGTTTATTTTGTTTTAATTTTCGTTACCATTACTTAAATGTATTTTTTATCGATTTACTTTTTGTTCATTTTACTGAAATATAATTTTCATTGACTTACTGACTGTCATATCAATGACTGTGTTTAATTTTAAAACATGTGCGTGGATTCCTATAATAATTTTAAAATTGGTCAATGGAAATAAATCGCTTAAAAGTTTATTTTTTTAATTTTAACACTTATATGTAAATTTGCCAAATAATGTACAATACATAAAACGGTTAATAAAATGTTACGTTTTACACGTAAAAATTATACCATACAGCGTTGTCATGTAATTCTTGTTTTATTGTTAATGACATTACACTAAGAAAAGCAGTATATTTGTCTTGTGTCACGCATTATCTAATTAGTTCAATTTGATGGGCAAATAGTGAACCTAAGAACAAGCTCTTTCTGTAGCTAATTTTGTAACTTGAATTATTCCTAAAAAGTTTTAACTTTTCTGAGCGTTTTTTGAATTATGTCACACCTTCAAATGATATTATTTTAAATTATTAATTTTAACTACCACCCTACTGCACATTACCCTTGGTGGGACATAATTGTTGTATATTTTAATTTATTTATCATTAGTCGTTTTTAAAACAGTCATTTTTACATAACTACCGCTAGTTAACTATAAACACTACTTTGGGAACGAATTTTGAAAAGGTTTCTCATAACATAATTCAAAACTGTACAGGGCTATAGAATGATGTATCGTTGTGGGGGGTTTGTTAACGCTCGCAAAACCCTAGTAAATTGGTAAATTTTAGTTGGTGAGTGGATTGTACGTATTGACCGCAGGGAGACGGCTAAATCCTACCTGAATTATAGTTCACCTCTCGTTCCGCGTTGTTTATCTCTGTCGCTGTGTTTGCTTACACAATACGTGCCTGTCGGAAGACGACCCAACTTTGATTTTAAAACAGGCTTACTGTTAATCGAAATTTAGAAATTTTTGCGCCTATTCTTCTATCTGGCTGTGATACTTAAGTGTAGTATGGAGATAGATTAGGGAAATCTACAAATATTGCTTAATCTTGAGTGTAACACATCAAGAAATTATGTTTTTGATAGTTTAAATTAACAAAACAAGTTTGGGCAGCATCTGCAATAGGCACAAAAAATTGCCAATGGCACTTATTGATCCGGCATCTTTGACATTCTACCAAATAAGACAAAACTAAGGATTTCGTTTATGAATTTGAATTTATGCTTCTTTATATTCAAAAACAATAAAATATTCTTAATCTTGGTGTTATCTTACAGATATTTTAACATCGTTATGGTTGGTTGGTTAAAAATTAAAAAATAATACATGTACGAGCATCGTTGTT
Organism: Odontocerum albicorne; assembly: GCA_949825065.1. Lineage (NCBI taxonomy): Eukaryota > Metazoa > Arthropoda > Insecta > Trichoptera > Odontoceridae > Odontocerum > Odontocerum albicorne. Next base: position 12,316 of record CATKWJ010000426.1, on the reverse strand, counting down.
TTCAACTGACACATTATTTCCGTGATCTATTTTAAAAGACGCTTATTTTTAAACTCGAGGTTTTTATTTTGAATAAGGATTTCAGTTTGGATTTCACTTAAGGCCTCTTCAATATATTTCTGGTTTGTTGGAACAGATTTCCACAGGACAATAGGCTCACCAACTTGTAATTATTCAAGGAAAGTGTAATACAACACTCTCTTACATAAAATATATACCATAGTAGCATACTCACCCAAAGAATTCAGAGCAGATTTCTCAAATTAAGAACAGATTTTAATTTCTTTTTTAACCATTTTTGTTTTCCTCTTAGCGCTGACCCAAAGATAGACCATATCACTGAAATATGGCATAAAAAATGTGTAATAAAATATTCGACTGTAATAACTGTTGATATATAATTATCTTCTAATTATTTTTAACTCTCATAACTACATCTCGTATACGAGTATATTAGATTTTTCTGAAAATAATTGTCGATTCAAATATTATTGTATATAGTTTCGAACGTCTGTGCTAAAAAGTATTTATGTCATTGTTTTTTGTTTGACAGTAATCAATCTGATTATTTTTTTATCAAATTAAGCATTTATTTTACATTATTTGATACAATAATTTAATCAGTTGTATATTTAAAGCAAATTGGAAAGATAAAAAGGTCGATAAGTGGGTTCCACATGATCTTGATGCTAACCAAAAATAATACAGTCATATCGAAATATGTTCATAGTCACTATTTTATAACTGTACCGGTCCATTTATCAATCGTATTGTAACATGCGAGAAAAAATAGATAACTTACGATAACCGTAAAAGATGATCACGGGGAAATCACGAGGAAACACTAAAGCATTTTATGAAACCAAAATTATACCAAAAAAAGTTGATGGTCACTGTATGGTAGTTTGCGACCGGTGCAATTCATTACAATTTTCTCGAACAGTGGCAATCTATCACTACCTAGTTGTGCAGTAAATAATTGGAAGCTATGTACCAAAAACTACACGGCAAACCAACACTGATTGGTCGAAGATGACCCATCTTGCTTCACGACAATTAAATAAGGTGTGCATTCTACAATTAATCAGTGCTGACACTAATTTGACCTGAAATTACGAAATTACTTTCCGAACTCACCAATATTGCACAATTTTTTATAAATATCTGAACTAAAATGCAATCAAATTTGATTTAATATACTCGTATATCAGAGTGTGGGAGTGATACAATTTATAATGACTTTTTACTAACAAACAATTCATTATAATTTGTTAAATACTATGCCATTTTAAACTATTTATATATCCATGATCCCTTGCTTAATAACGGGATACAAAAATTAAATACTTAACATAATTTAAAAAAACAAATTTTGGTGTAATGTCTTATGCTAGATTCATTTTCATTGTTAGTATTTTTTAGTTTATTTCTCTCTTATCATAAACACTCTTCAAAAAATAAATTAAAGCATCTCTTGCAAATAAAAAAAACAGTTTCACCTGATAATGTACCAAATCTTCTTCTTCTGTGGCCAACTTGGTAATACACTTGACTTCCACCTGGGGTTTCGATTTCAATTCCTGATGGCACCAAAAAATAAAGAAGAGTACTAATATGTTCACTTGGAAACAATAGACGTGTGCGAGTATTGTTACTTCTTCACATTTGTGGTAGTATTGTTAACACGTACGAAGACTTATCATGTGTCTCGTACCTACTCCATTGGTACTTAACTAGAAGATTCGATAAATGGGGCCGAAGACAATGTTACACTTTGGCCACGCTCTTTAATATGTCTGAATCATCTATTTGAATGTGTTGAATGGTATCATACGAAAAAATAAAATAAATGATCTTTTCCTGTTTGCAAGCTGTGGATTTTTATGTTTAGTTATACATCAATCAACAATTCCCGGGACTAACCAACAGATGGTACCTCTTATAACAAATCCATACCATTCTCAGTTAGTACCAACCTTTAGAAGTTACATGTCAAACTTTCGTTTGAAGGCAGAAATTGCAAAAAAACGGCCCCATATGAAGAAAACAAAAAGTTCTCTTTCATCAGGACAATGCACCGTGTCACAAGTCGATGGTAACGATGGCCAAATTGCATGAGTTAAACTTCAAATTGCTTCCGCACCCACCGTATTCTCCAGATTTGGCCCCCAGCGAACATTAGATGTTCGCAGACCTCAAAAAGATGCTCCAGGGAAAAAGATTTGGCTCCAATGAAGAAGTGATTGCCGAAACTAACGCTAATTTTGAAACTAAAGATAAATCGTCCTACACGGCTGCATAAAAAAGTTAGGAAAGCGTTGGAATGAATGTATCGCTTTTGAAGGAGACTATGTTGATGAATAAAGAAGAATTTTGGCAAACAAATGTTGTTTTAGTAGTTAGTCCCGGGACTTATTGATCGATGTGTTATATGGTATCTTTTTTCTGCGAGTCCGTTCAGTTGTAGCATTATTTAGGCATCCGCTTATATTAAAACATGAAAAATGTTTACAAATATTTAATAAAAGTTATCCGTTTCGACATTTTTGGTATGTTCAGTAATAAAAATTATTGCAAAAATTTAATGGAAAAATATAACATATTTTTTTAAAAATCACTATTTTTCAGCCTGCTGTTGTGGGAAGGAGAATCTGTTATTGTGAAATACGTCAGTTCTGTTGCAAATATTGAAATTGCATATTTGTTGGCGGTGAAAGGAAAATCTCCTGAGCCTGAATGTGTCAAAATATTTGAAATTGAAATAATTAGCGATGCCGAATAGAAGGCTTTCCTTTTTTCTTTTGCAATTTTTCGGCTGATTTAATTAAAATATGTTTCTTTGTGAAGAAGTATTTTCATATCAATAGAATTTTGTTTTTTTTTTCTTCTAAGATTTCTCTAACAAAAAAAGTTTATTTTAGAAAAAACACACTCAGTTTCGATCCAGAATTACAACATACTTTAATGGTTTTTTCTCGTGTTTGATGAAAATAAAATAATTAATGTTCAAACATGAAAAAACGATCATCAGTTTTGTAAAATGGATTTGATTACACTGAAAACATACACTTGAGTGACAAAAGGTCACGTAAAATAAATCTAAATAAAATATTTTACATTAAAATAAATATTGTCTAGTACTGTGCAACCGGTAAATAATTTCATTTGTTAATTTAATTAATTTGTATTGATAAAGTTTTTTACGATTTATTCTTCAAATATTACTAGGTTCGACTTTAAAACAACTATCGTGACTCAATCAGAAGATCCACATCTTGATACATAGTTATTTAAGAATAAACTAAAGACACGTAATTTATTTTGAAATATTCTTCGTCCCTAACCCCCATGCAGTTTTCATCATAATCCATATTTTTTTAGGGCTTTATCTTATTTTAATTTTTGTTTTTTTTTTTTTTTTTGTAAATTTTTCTCAAATATTTTTTTCATGCACTAGTTTACAAAATTGAACATGTCATGGATCCTCTTGCCATTCCAATGTAAATTCAATTGGAAAGCAAAATTGTGTCCTGGAATTTGTTTAAGTGAGCCGTTACACACCAGCAAACTCACCAGCCACACCGCTGTACAGAGCTCGATGACACATCTGAAATGACACATCAGATGATGTGTATATAGATATATGTGTATATATATATATATATATATATATATATATATATATATATATATATATATATATATATATATATATATATATATATATATATATATATATATATATATATATATATATATATATATATATATATATATATATATATATATATATATATATATATATATATATATATATATACGAGTACGAGTTCCACCGTGGCACCAGTGCTGCAGAAACGGCTCGAAGGATTAATGATGTGTATGGCGACGGTGCCGCAAAAGAAAACACAGTGCGTTTTTGGTTCCAACGTTTTCGTTCTGGAAATTTCGACCTGCAGAAAAAGCCCCGTGGACGGCCGGAGACCAAAGTTGATAATGAAGAATTAAAGGCTATTGTGGAAGCGGATCCATCGCAAACCTCGTCCGAGTTAGCTGCAGGCTGCGGTGTTAGTGATAAAACTGCTTTAATCCACTTGAAGCAAATTGGGAAGGTGAAAAAGCTTGAAAGGTGGGTACCTCACGAATTGAGTGAAGCAAATCAACAAACGCGCGTTGACTGCTGCGTTGCATTACTCAACCGGCACAATAATAAAGGGATTTTGAATCGAATCATTACCTGTGATGAAAAGTGGATCCTGTATGATAATCGGAAGCGCTCATCGCAATGGCTGAACCCTGCCGAACCAGCCAAACCATGCCCCAAGCGAAAATTGACTCCAAAAAAGTTACTTGTGAGCGTTTGGTGGACTAGTGCTGGTGTCGTTCACTACAGCTTTCTTAAATCTGGCCAGACGATTACGGCAGATGTCTATTGTCAGCAACTGCAAACCATGATGGAAAAGCTAGCTGCTAAACAACCGAGGCTGGTTAATCGCTCTAGGCCACTGCTGCTTCATGATAACGCTAGACCACACACTGCACAACAGACGGCTACCAAATTAGAAGAGCTTCAATTGGAATGTCTAAGACATCCACCGTACTCTCCGGACCTTGCCCCAACAGATTACTATTTTTTTCGAAATTTGGATAACTTCTTGCAAGGGAAAAAATTCAACTCCGATGGGGCAGTCCAAACCGACTTCAAAGATTTTATTGATTCCCGTCCGAATGGTTTTTTTAGTAAAGGGATCGATGAACTACCTATGAAATGGCAAAAGTGCATAGATAGCAATGGTACATACTTTGATTAAATAAATATATTATATTAAAAAAAAATCAACTTTATGTTCCTCCCAAACAAAACGCCAATTTCATATGTAAGGACCTAATATATACATATATGACACATCAGACAATCAGAACCCACCGGATTTTTTTTTTTCAATTTTTGAAAGAACAGATATGACCGAAGTCATAGGTATCCTTATGCCCCCGAATGCGGAAAAAATATCTATGTCGTTCAAGGGGAGTAAGTACCATAGCCGTTAGCGCGCGGCCATGCACCTCTATTAAATAAATAGTTTCTCAAGTTATTTTTTCAGTTGTGTAATACTATACAATATATCTGAACGGTTAATTTAGACCAATGTTTCTTAACCGTATTGAAAGAATCGCCCCCTTTACCACAGTAAAATTATCCAGCTTAGACATGAAGAGAATGAACGATGAAAGAATGACTAAGTAAGTATACAAGTCAGAAGTGCAAGATATGCGTGGAATAGGTAGACTGAGGAAAACGTGACTACACTAAATGAACCAAACTTTTAAAGAAGGTAAAATGAAAAGTATGAATAATCAAAGATTGAACACCACGAGATTTATAAACGTGGAGGCGAAACTTGTGTGGTTGAATAAAAAAGTTTGGAGATATTTTCTCTCTGCTTACTCCATAAGGGACACGGCGTGAGGGTATGTTTGTAGAAATGCATAAAACTAGCATCAGTGGTCTTTAAACAGCTTATTGGCGATATATTTCATTTCTGGCAGAGTTGGTGTTTATATCATTAAATGTATGAATTGAACATTTTTTTTGTAACCACAGTAACTTTTTTGTAAGACGTTCTCCGTGGTGTCATTGGAAAAAAATCGATTCCCGATAGGACCCAAAACTAAAATAAAAAAGGTCACAGTCTAAGTTAAAAGTTCGTTTGGTACGATAATCCCACGCGCTAGAAACGTGCGAGTGTTTTTGTTACTCCATGTGTCGTATTTCCAACATATTTCACGATGAACTGTTAGTTACTTGTCTACTCCAGTGATTATGAACCCAAATGTTCGATTATTGGAGCGAATTAACTGTTGTATATAAGCCTCACTCATCAATAAGTCCCCATCTTCAATATTTGTGTTTGATGAGGGATGGCGTACAAACGAGTGAATGCTGCCTTACATATAACACAATCTAAATCCACTACTCAGAAGTTAAATGTTAAGTTCTTTTATTACAGATTTATTTGATACTTTTAAGTAAAGAAAATATCTACACAATCACTAAAATTTTAGCGAAAGATCAGTTTTGCTTTACAAAAGCAATGTCAAACTGTGACAACGATTTTGTAAAGCGAAAAAGATACTATTGTATATGTCACTTTGATTTATATCATTGTGCAGATTTCTTTCGTATCTCAGCGTCCAATCATTATGTTATAAAATTGAATGCTACGAAATAAATTAATAATTAAGTTTTCCGTTCATTTATTTTTCACAGCCGCATTTATTTTTTACAAAAAAAAGTTATCAAGTCACGTTTTTTTTTACATTGTTTATATTTTGGTGACGTGTATTATTTTAATATTAAGTTTAAATTCACATCAAGAACTTAATTTTCATCCTGGAGAATTATTTATCTTGAGTGAGACGATTACCTAGTTGGTAAGACTGTCTTACAACCTGGGAATTGCGAGTTCAAATCCTGCTGTAACTTTTAAAAAGGGTTCAAATCTGTTTTTGATTTTAAACCTCAATTTAGGTTGGTTGGAAGAGATAATTAATCTGTCAGTTACGAAAGAGTAATTAAATACAATACAATGTCATATTATAGACAAAAATAAGTGACAAACAATATGTGTGTCTCAATTAATCGGTAATTAATTAATCTGTCAGTTACGAAAGAGTAATTAAATACAATACAATGTCATATTATAGACAAAAATAAGTGACAAACAATATGTGTCTCAATTAATCGGTAATTACTTTATTGAATTTTTCATATTTTATTGTTTTCCAGATAACTTATTTTTTCTAAAGCTCCGTTTGTCTTTCATTTATGTAACGAATGAAAAATAAATGGTTTCTGAAGTCTCACTTAAGGAGCAAATATAAAGAATAACAGTGAGTAAACGAACCATGAATGAGCCAAGATGGATACACAGTATTGTATTTCCAGTGACAGTTGTTTATACTTCAAATACGAAGATTTTGGTGGAAAATCTGTAGGAGGGGATTACCCACATTGAATTACAGTTCTCAAAAATGGAGATAAAAAAATATTAGCCATTTTATTTACTAATTATTTTTAGTAAATCCTTGACTTACATGTTTACTAATGTTAAGTGGAGCCTGAAAGCAAGTGATAAACCATTACTAATGTACATGAAAAAAAAGGCAGGCAAAAACCGATCTCTTAACTTTTTTACCCAAGCGCACAACTTTCATCTACACCACTCATACATCTCTATTTACCTTACTTCTTTATTTACCTCATTTTAAAATACTTTCCATTTATTCGAGCCATGTTTTCTTAGGTATAACTTTTCCACGCAAACCTTGAACTTCTGACTTTTATACTCGTTTGGTCATTATTTAGTAATTTATTGTTTTCACAAGACCGAACTACCTTAAAGATTCTTTCTTCTTATAGGTACATAATACCTCCATTTTATGCAAGCATACATTTCTGATGTCTGGCCGCCTTCTTTCATAAATTGACACTCCACAAATTGATCTTAGCGCTCGCAAATCCGCAGCATCTATCTTACTTTTATCTTTCTTCTTCCAAATCCAAGCTCCGCAATTTAATATTTTTTTTAATATTTCATCAATAGGACGAATTACAAAAAGAAAATTTAATTTGAGAAAATATTTGAAATTTTTATCGTTGCATAGAGCAGAAAACATTCTTTCGTTTGAGAATATTCTTAATTTACCTTTTTAGCTTTTAGTGTCACTGATCTTTCTGTTGAAATGAAATGTGTTTCCCGTTACTTGCTTTCCTTGCTTTATTGATTTCGGCAGAGGAACTGAAAGAAAATGATCATTATGAAGTTTCATTAAAGCCCGACTACCGAGAAAGGTTAATTTGCAAGCCAAGTTCAAAAGACTCAGAAGCAGAGGACGATGTTTAATAAAACTGGAAAAATATTCCTAGAATCTCTGGAAAACCCTCTCGTCGTAGGAGAAAACTTTTGTAAAAACGTTTGAAGCATAAAGGTGGCATCAGATAAGGTTAGTCTTTTAAATATTTTTTTTATCTGGATAAACCATCTTTTTAAATTCTCAGAGATAGAAAAATATTTTCGCTATAGAAACTACAGGTACATTTGAAAGTTTAGCACATGCATATAGAAAAGAATACTAAATCTTACTAAACTAGTGATTGACTACTAAGGCGGAATCGTTTACGATCTGAACAAGTTATTATATAACATGTATTATATAAACAGATACCACGCCGGCCACATTCAACGTATGGTCAGGTGATATTACAGTTAAAATGTAATACCTGTAGTTATATTATATTACAACTAAAACAATAAAGCGCCATTTAAAGAGCAAACTCTCCTCAAGGGCGCTGTAACTCATGATTCGAACTTATTCATAAATGTTAATAAAACGTTCCAAAAAGGGTTGTCTTTAAGTGCTTCCTAAAACTGTACACGTCGCTCATATGTCTGACACTAGGAGGCAGACCATTCCATGTCACAGGACCAGCAACGGCAAAAGGTCTATCATGATACCCCACCTTATTGAATAACGAAACAGCACATATTATATAAGCTCTAGTCGAGAAGTTACTGAGGTAAGATATGTCAAATTTAATTGCAACTTCATCTGACTATGTGGTAGGCATGACCGGTATCTATCTACACATGCTCTACATAACTTGTCCAGGCCGAAAACTTTTGAACGTGGCATTTTGGTACGACAAAATTAATCGAATTCTAAAAAAGGGAAGAGAGGAACAATACGAGAGTATGCATGATGAGATAAATGAAGTATAAATCAGTTTTCTTTGCATACACTTATAAATTTCTGTACATGGCGTGATGGTGATATGATATTTTTCTGGGACAATTTAATTATCAAAAATCACTCCCAGGGCACCATGGGTTAACATGGAATTTCACTTTATTTTTAACATAGGATTTTCACGATATTTTTTATACGCATCTTTGTTTACACATTTATGTAAAATGTGTGGACTGAGAAACATTTTAGATACTTCTAATCTGATTTTTTCTCTTTAATTTAGGGGTATAAGATAAGCCCAGTACTTTTAATAGTATGTACTTCTTTTCATATACAGGTATAAATTCTATAAATCATTAAGAAGTGTTTCTTCGACGCATAGATCCATGTAACTCCAAGTTATATTAAACATTAATCGTTTGGTACCCTTTAATATATTCGAATTTGTAATTCGGATGTGTTGAAGAGCATGGCTAAAAAACGACATTAACTTCGGTTTTATTATTTTTTAGAAAATTTATTATAGCGCTGTATCATCACATTTATAGTGATACCTAACAAGCTCAACCTATTAACTTACTTAATAATTGAAATTAGTATGTTATTAATTGATGAAAGAGGCTCAGTGATTATAATATCACTAAGGCCTAGATTCTTTAGATGTTCAACTTTTAAACCTCCAGAGAGGTCTAGACATATGGGTAAAACCATGTAAAACTCTATGTCAAAGAAGTATTGTTTGAGCCTTTGGGTTTAGAACCCCTTGAATAAACTCGATTCTCGTGGTTTGGCATCAAACATGTTGACAATACAAACCAGCACGTGACGAGACAACATGTGCACACGTAAAGGGCTTGTATTGTTACATAATAAAATATTTTACCAGATTGGAACCTTTAATTTTAATTTTTCGGGTACCATCAGAAATCGATTTCGAAACCCCCGAATGGAAGTCAGTCATATTTCCAATAGTCGAATAAAATATTAAATTAAGTACACTGGAAAGAATAACTCCAATAGATCTCTCACAATAGCAATTTGCTTTGAATGTTTCAACACTCTGAATCGCTTTAGGGTTAATCGCGACAAGTGGACAGTTAACCAATTCAATTGAAAGAAGTTCAGCGAACTTAGTTTCAGAACATTGAAGTATAATTTATATTGATTGTTACTTTCAAATTAATGCATTGAATATCTCTGTGAGATTAGATTATTGATACGTTCGTAGTTTTTTAACTGTAATCATTCATTTGATTTTGTAAAAATGATTTATTTACATTTTAATTATCATTACGAAAAAGTCCTCCAAATCAGTTCAACAGGTTCCTTTTTCAATCGTTTTTACAACTGATAATTTCAAATAGTATTCAGCAAACTATTGAGAGTCTGATGTGACTTCAGTAGGTCCCTTAGATTTATAAATATCATAAAAGTATTGATTTTTGGTACTGATATGTTATGTACGAGTATTATAATTTGAATAACTTCGTAAATGCTTAAATGTTACATAATAACCAACACGCTATTTCCTCTCAGCGAAGATTAAGTGGAGATAGTGCCAGACTTTCGTATCTCGACACATATATTTCGCGTATTCCCCATCCATACACCTTCGCATACAACTACTACAATGTATCTTACTTCTCACTCTTCTTTCTTTCGAAATATCATACCCTTGATCCAAATCTTTCTGCACCACGCCTTCCACTCCCATTTACTCTGTTTATTTGTTTTGCTTACTTTTTATATGCATTCGTTCCAAGTACCCAAACTATCTCTCATTCGAAATTTGTACATATATGCCACCCATTATTGACCTCTGCAGTTCATTCATATCCATTATTGATATATGTAGTTCCTTCACACTCGTATATATGTAAATATTAAAACCACCAGAGAGGCATAGCTCATCCTTGCTTTATCCTTTTGAAATATTAAACTCAGTCATGGCAACTTTCATTCTTATACATGCTTCCGTTTCCGCGTACGACGCAATATTACGTGTTAATTTACATTCAATACCATATTCATTCAATATTTTTCATAGCTTGCCAATTGTCACACGGTCATATAAACATAATACAGCTTTGGTTTCTGGTACGTCCATACACATCGTTATACAAAATCTCCTATTATAAAGGCATTTTATTTTTCCCTATTTCAGAATTCACTTTTATTGTAAGTGATTATGATAACATCTATAATTTGATTATATGCTTAAATCAAGTGTTTGCATCACACCACTATCATATTATACTACCGATAGACATAAAAACAGTATCAAATCTTAGTTGAACCGTGAACTTCGTAGCATGCTATGAACAGCTTAAACCAAAATTTGGGCCAGGACTGCTTCAAGTGGAAGCACAACTTTACGGGGCCAAGACCTGTTCAGATTTATCAACCAACCTTGCATTATTTTAAGGTAACAATTCTGTTTTTCATAGATTCAGAATGAAACTGGAAATCTTGAAAAATGTTAATTTGAATGAAACTAAACTCATAACAGATTGACAGAAAACTTAATATAAAATATTAACATACATAATTTATTTATATACAATACATGGCAACAATAAAAAGCGAGTATAAGTTGGCGAACATAGTTGGCCCAGGCCTAATCTAAATATGTAAGATATATAATATTATACTTTCCGGTAGAGACAAGCAGAGAAGGCAAACCTTAACATTCTACGAAAAACTTACATCGCCTCCTCCACACTCTTTCACAAGTTTTTTTCGGTTTCCTTAATCCTTACATTTCCTTCTTTTAAAATTTCACTCATTGTTACAGTCAAATTTTTCTTAGTCTTCGTTTAACACGGCTTCCACTACATTTATATTACGACATTTGTATATTTGTTTAATTCGTCTTTCATCACCTTCGATCTAAATAGATAAAATTTTCAGTAGAAATAAGCAGAGAAGACATTCTTAAACATTCTACAACATACATTGCCTCCTCCACACCCTTTTACAAGTTTCTTCGGTTTTCATAATCCTTGCTTTTCCGTCTCAAAATTACATCGATTGTTACAGGTCCATTTTTTCTTGGTCTTCATTTAACACGACTTTCACTTTATTTATATTCTGATATTTGTATATTGGTGTAATCAGTCTTTTGTCACCAGTTCCACTTTCACCCTCCATAATACGTCTGTTCTATATCCACATTCACCTTTAATAACTAAAATTCTTATTCTGTCAAACAATAAAACTCCACATACGAGCATTATTTTCAGTACACGCAATAACTTGGTTAATTTCATAAATTTTCCACATTCGCGGTTAACTTTCTAATATTAATGTTGGCACTAATAGGCAATTGTTAAACATCTTGATACTATTTAGTCCGAGTATAAGCATTTAAGTACTCCGTTGAATTTGTTTGAGGGCCATTATACTAACACGTCATAAATATTCAGTGAAGGAAAATAGTTTTATTTTTTGTAACTATACCAATTAAATTGAATGAAGAAGATTTAAGCTTTTGACACATATTAATAGCCTTAAATAATAGTTAAAGTAAAAGCTGTCGTGTAACTTTATTCTATTAGCCGGTGTAGCA
>CATKWJ010000425.1:0-32500 GCA_949825065.1 Odontocerum albicorne | reverse complement strand
CAGTGGTTCTAAACAAAATACGCATTTAAATTTAGAAATTAAAAAATGCCGAAATTGTGCCGCGCACAGAATTCGTGGAATTTGATTTTTAACGTGGTGTACAGGTTAATAAATATTTTTGGAATTAATCGATAAAGTAAATATTTTTCTTTCTACCATGTACATGAAATTAAATGTAATACAAACATTTTGTTCAATTCAAAGTTTAACAGATCTCAAAGTTTTACAATTTTGAAATTATTATGTTTTTCTCTTTACTAAAATAACGAAATATAGTAGAAATGTTATGAAAGATTAAGAGTAATATGAAAGGCAGGTCATGTATTTATAGGGCAGTGTTATACCGACTCACCTTCAGAATTTGGTAATAGTAATTAAAATAAAGTTAGATAATAACGAATTAGATAATAACAAAAAATACTACTAATACAAAATTTAAAAATAATTTAACGTATTTTTATAAATCATAGGATCAAAATATGTAAAACACTTCCTACTTGATTCATATGTGTATTAGGCAATGATATTTTTATAAATCATAGGATCAAAATATGTAAAACACTTCCTACTTGATTCATATGTGTATTAGGCAATGATATTTTTATAAATCATAGGATCAAAATATGTAAAACACTTCCTACTTGATTCATATGTGTATTATGCAATGATATTTTTATAAATCATAGGATCAAAATATGTAAAACACTTCCTACTTGATTCATATGTGTATTATGCAATGATATTTTTATAAATCATAGGATCAAAATATGTAAATGATTTATATGTGTATTATGGAATTATATTTTTAAGTTTTAAATAAATTTTAATTGAAAAAATAAGTAACAAATGGACAATTTGAAATCTTGAAAAAAAGACTGAAAAATATAAATGTCACTAAATAAATCGTAAATTTTTCATTTAAAAAAAAAACTGTATGTAAATTAAATATTCATGAGACCTCTCCCGTCCCCCTGTTCAGAACGCTCCTAATTTTTTGGACTTCCGTACAGTCAAGGTTAAAAAAATCTTTGATTATAAAACTTATATAATTTTCCTTCCCCGTCTCAACACCTCTCCCATTCACAGTGGTGAATCTTCTCTCATTTAGTCAGAGTTTAAATACAAAAAGAAGTCCCAAAGAATGAGATATGGAGTGCGAAGCAATAATCATGACTGATAACCTGTGTGCAAGTGTATAGCCATACTACAAGATTCAGTTTTGAGTTCACCACTTCTCTGGATGTTTTTTCCTGATGCTTTCTGTTTTTTTTTTTAAATAGCTTGATTTAAAAATTGGTCCATAGGAAATATAATTCTTTAGGAATGTTAAAATGTGCGAATATATCTTGGTCTTTGACATGCTTTTTCAATTTTGGAGATATCAGTGTTTTCCATTGGACTTCTGTTTCAGGATAATACATATACAGCAGCTTTCATACACAGCAATATAATTGTAGTTTTGATCATTTGACAGATTGCGGGACACAAATTTTACATACTCGGAGAATATCAAAATTTTGCATTAAAATCTATTTAACTCCAGGAAATGGTACTGATTTCTGCTGACTCATCAATACTAAAATGAAGACTTACTATGATTTAAAAAAAAATTATCTGCACATTTTCATCTATTCAAGAGGTTGAAGTACATCCAGAATGCGTTAAATCTGTTACAAATATAGTAATAGCCTGTCTTAAAACATGCACTGACATCACTCGTACATTTATTTATATGGCCTGGTATTTATAAGTTGCTCTAGCATAATCACTGATTCCGCACTGGTTTTTATACAAAATCTTTGCTTTTTAACATTTGCTAAGTGGTATAAGAAGTGCTAGAAATATGCAATCAATACTCCGTATGACGCTATCCAGTAGATAAATTCACCGACTGTAGGCATTCACTGCCTTGCGGTACATCTGACTAATATCAAGGATTTTGAGTTTCATATTGTGTAACTGATGACATAACTTCTTTTTTAAAGTTCAATAATTTTTTGCTTTTATATATACTGCCAAATATTTTTCAGATTTATTTAAAAATTTGGACATAAATTGAGACAAATTTGGATTTAACACATTGACTGCTGAATAATTCCTTTTCAAATAACCGCCGTACTAAAAAAATCATATTTACAAATCTATTGGGAGTACAAATTAGTTCGGTCCGTTTCCAAAAGATGGCTCTGGCTGTTATGAATGGTTCATAGTGACAGCCGATTTTGGCGGTTTCAGAGAGGTTCGACATCTGCCAATAATATTCAGTTTATATCGCTTTGAGTTTCATGCTAAAACCTTGTTTTGTACAGTGTTGAAAATGTCGAATTTTGTGTTGACCATGCAGCATTTGCGGGAGGTTTTAATTTTCTGCTTTAATTGGAAGAAAAGTGCAGCTGAAGCCCATCGAAGTTTATGGTGACGCTGCTCCAACTGATAAATCATGTAGGGAATGGTTTCGATGTTTCAAGGATGGAGATTTCAGCGTCGAAGACAAGCCTCGCTCTGGACAGCGAAAAAAATTGGAGGACAAAGAATTAGAGGCATTACTCAAAGAAGATCTGAGTTGAAACGCAAGAGGAGCTTGTAGAATCATTGGGAGTGACTCAACAAGCCGTTTCCGTACGATTTAGAATCATGGGAATGATTAAAAAACAAGGAAATTGGGTGCCTTATGAACTGAAACCGAGAGACGTTGAAAGGCGATTTTTCACTAGCGAGCAGCTGATTTAAAGGCAACAAAGAAAAGGTTTTTTGCATCGGATTGTAACTGGAGATGAGAAGTGAATATTCTACGACAACCCCAAGAAGAAAAAATACTACGCTAAGCCCGGTCAATCGTTGCCATCGATCTCGACATCAACACCAAAACTGAACATACATGGTTCGAAGATCATGCTCTGTATCTGGTTGGACCAAAGGGGTGTTGTTTACTATGAGGTGTTGAAACCTGGCGATTCCATTACGGGCGATTGGTATCGGCTACAATTAATTAGTTTGAGCCGTGCATTGCGAGAAAAACGGCCGGAATACGAGCAAAGACATGATAAAGTTATTCTTCTTCATGACAACGCTCGGCCTCATGTCGCAAAAGTCGTAAAAAAATATTTGGAAACGCTCTAATGGGATGTTTTACCGCACCCGCCGTATTCCCCGGACATTGCTCCATCTGATTACTGGTTGTTCCGAAGGATGCAGCACGATTTTGCAGGTCACCGGTTCACTTCTTTCGTAGAAACCGAAAATTGGCTCCAAACTTGGATCGCCTCAAAAGACGAGTCATTTTTTCGAGATGGAATTCGAAAATTGCCTGAGAGATGGGAAAAAGTAGTAGCCAGCGATGGACAATACTTTAATTGATCTGTTCATTCATTTTGTTTAGAAATAAAAGCATTTTTGAACACAAAAAACGGACCGAACTAATTTGTACACCCAATAAAAAAAACAGTAAAAAGGTGAGAGCAGGTATAATTTACTTTGATATACAGTGAACCCTCAATATTCATGGGGATTATGTTCCTCCAACATGCCACGAAGAAGGAAACCGTGGACAAAAAGATTAGGTGTCCATACGAAAACAGGGGTTAAGTGTACAAACTGTCCCGACTTATCTAAAATAGCAGATTTTTTAAAATAATTTTTGTAAAAGGTTTAGGTAGGTTATAAGATGAAACAACGACGTAAGTAAGATTTATTACCATATATAGGTATTATTTAATTTTAAAACACATTTAAAGGAAACATGTACTAAAAGTTAAATCGCAGATATGTAGGTAGGCTAGAAGAGGATAAAAAAGCTTGATTGACATATGTCTCTTCTTCCCTGATAACACTCAAATAAACTTTCTACACGTCTTTTAAATTTCAATCCTCTTTCCATACAAGGACCTGAATTAAAAACTTTATAAGTTAGTTGATCAGTCAATGAAAACAATGTTATTGAACATTAAGCTACTCCGAGCACACTTGTTTTTGAATCCATCTAAAGAAATTCAGAATAGAAAGGCGATGGGAGTTTTGAGCACCCAGCAAAAGTTTGTACCAGGTCTGTAAATATGAAACCGGAATTTGCTCATAGATGGCTCTAGTTGTCAATGTAGTGACTGTCAAACCGCGTCATTGGCACCTTTTTCTTGTGTTTACATTTGTCAAAGACTTTTAACTCACAACAATACAAGTTTAATACAACTACATATGTTTTCATAGCGTTGATAATGTCTGTTTTTGTGCCTGAAAACTACGATTTGCGGACATCATTGATTTTCTGTTACCATTTGAAGAAAACTGCTACAGAATTGCATCGAATGCTTGTCGAAGCTTACGGTGAGCATGCTCTTGGTAAATCACAGTGCTTTGAGTGGTTTGAAAAATTCAAAAGTGGCGATTTTGACGTGAGAAATGAAGAACGTGAAAGACCACCGAGAAAGTTTGAAGACGCCGAATTGCAAGCATTGTTGGATGAGGATGACGCTCAAACGCAACAACAACTCATCAAATAAATGTGACACGAAAAGCCGTCTCCATACATTTGAAAGCCATGGGAAAGATCCAGAAGGTGGGAAAATGGGTTCCACATGAACTGAATGAAAGACAGCAGGAAAACCGAAAAATCACTTGCGAAATGCTGCTCGCCAGGTACAAAAGAAAATCATTTCTCCATCGAATTGTGACTGGCGATGAAAAATGGATATATTTCGAGAATCCTAAGCGTAAAAGATCATGGGTGCGTAAAAGATCAAGCGTAAAAGACCAAGCAAACCAGCAACATCGACTGCAAGGCTAAATCGCTATGGACGGAAGACAATGCTCTGTGTTTGGTGAGATCAGAAGGGTGTTATCTATTATGAGCTGCTAAAACCTGGCGAAACCGTTAATACTGAATGCTACCGACAACAAATGATGGATTTGAACCAAGCATTGCGTGAAAAACTACCAGAATATCAAAAGAGGCAACACAAAGTGATTTTGCTTCATGATAATGCACAATCGCACACAGCAAAACCAGTCAAGAAAACGATTGAGGTGTTTAGTTGGCAAATACTTTCGCATGCGGCTTACTCATCAGACTTGGCTCCGTCTGATTACTACTTATTTGCATCGATGGGACACACATTTGCTGAGCAGCGCTTCACTTCTTACGAAAATGGCTCAATGATTGGTTTGCCTCAAAAGAGCAACAGTTTTTTTGGAGTGGCATCCACACATTGCCAGAGAGATGGGAAAAATGTGTAGCTAGCGATGGGCGATACTTTGAATAAAATATTTTTACCATTTTCATACAATAAATGTGCATTGTCTATAAAAAAATCCGGTTTCATATTTACAGACCTGATATAAACACACCTACATGTGTTTTCAGCACCAAATGTGTTCAAGGACATAGGTTAAATTTCAAAGATGTTCTGTTGACATGAAAGTTTATTATCAATACAGTTTTTTATGTGATGTACAAACTGAAAGAATGGTGTTTTTTTGCAATGAGAAGAAACATTTTTCTTACACAATAATAAAAAAATCATAACTTATGTAGAAATGAGCTATCTTGTTGAAATATTGGTAGACAAAATCAACAATTTGATTAAAACTCATAAATAGGAATTTTTCATTTTTCCATACATAATGTCCCCATCAAATCTGTACATACATTGTAGCTAAATGAAATGTGTTTTTCTCATTTCAAGTAAAATTCTTAACTCTTAATCTACATATTATTGATGCTACAGAAAATGAGCTTTAAGTAATTGGTTAACTACAAAACCAACTAAAATTTGGGAGTATGTGTGTGGAAGGGGGTAAGTAAAAATAATTAGTTTATAAGGGTAAATGTAGTACAAAGGATACATACATGTATTTATAAATTCTCAATACTAGATTTACCTTATCTAGGTGTATATTCTCAAAATTACATTTACCCTATCTAGTGAAGGGGAAGTAAAAAAAAAATGTTTATGAGGGTAAATCTAGCATGAAGGATATATACCTTCCATACTTCATTAACCCTGTAGAAAGTATAGGTGTAGGGGAAGCAAGAGGAATTTGTTTGAGGGTAAATGTAGTATGGAGGATATATACATCCTACATTCACCCTGTAGAGTACGGGTGTAGGGGAAGCTAAAATATTTTGTTTATGAGTGTAAATGTAGTATGGGGGATACATACATGTATATACCCTCCACACTACATTTAGCCTGTAGACTACAGAAGTAGGGGAAGCAAAAGGAATTTGTTTATGAGGTTAAATATAGTATGGAGAATATATACATGTCAGTATATAAATTATAATAAACAAGAAGTATATTCTAAAACATTTACATTTGCTGTTAAAACTTAGTATTCAATGTTCCATGTTCAAAATAAATATTTTTTAAAAATGTTTCAATTTCTATTATTGAAATACCAATAAAAACTGTTATTTTTCTAATATCATAACAGCGGTTAACAAGAGAAATAAAATAATAAACTGGACAAGAGATTTGATATGGTTACATACACACAAAACACATTATGGATGGAAATTTTAATTCCACAGCAGTTTCAATAGTATAAAATATATGTAAAAAAAATTGTATTTGTAATTTTATTTGTAATCTACAATGGTTAAATGAAAACTAAATGTTTATATCATGCAGTTTTTAATAGTCGATTTTGTCATACCTATTGATTCCTTTTATTCTATCGAAAGCGTGGAGGATGGACGATAAATATGATGATCTTCAAGGTTAATTTGATACAGAGAGAAAAATAGCAACTCACAAATAGTAACTCAAATTTAAGTGCATAAAAAATGTAATTTTTTTTTGTACGCAACATGTGTTATGTAAATAAATAACAAGAAAATATTACTAAAAATTTAAAATATCTTTTTTATGTAACAATCATTTTTAGTATCTATAAGTAAATTGCTATTTTTCAAAATAAAAAAAAAGATTATGAAAATTGATGAAAATGACGTTGATGAAAATAAATAAATAAACATGTTTCAAAATAATAAAGGAAAACATAAATTACACATCTGTCACATCACTGGTCATTTCATGTAACGAATTATTAGATTTTAAGGGATGTAAAGATTACTTGGGCATAAAGTCAGATTTTAGTGATAATTCTTATTTAAAATCATATGATTTTCTTAACTGATATTGAATATTTGTAGAAAGTTCAATCAATCAAACTGTATTGTATTTTAACATCTGAGATGAGATGACAGCAAAAAGTTTTTATTAAGGAACAAAACGTTTTTTTATATAGTTTGCCTTTTTGGCTATTTATCCAATGTTAAGGTGTTGATAATTGAAAACCTCTGTGGCCTAGTTGGTAAGATACTGGACTTCCACCCAGGGGTTTCAGATTTGATTCCTGATGATACCCAGAGAAAAATAAAAAAAAGGTCTTGGTGCGAGTTTGTCCAGCATCAATAATACCATGCACTATACGTGTACAAGTGTTGTTGAATCTTCACATACAGTAATATTCCCAAGATGTGCGATGGCAAACTGTGAGTAACTTGCTTACTCCAGTTGTTCTTAACCCGAAAGCTTAATTACTAAGGTCAAAGAAAATACTGTCTCCTGACCACGCTCTTCCAGATATCTGATTCATCAATTCGGATATGTTGAGGGCACTATACGAATTAATTAAAATTATTCTTGTTTAGTATAGGGATGAATGTGTCAATCTATCAAATTGGTAATGAATTTTACGCAACTAGTTTTCGAGAAATATACTCTAGTTATTTTAAGACTGAGATTTTTATAGTTTGGAAATGGATTCAGACCAGATTTAGAAAAACTAAGACCTATTTAAGCATATTACAATATTTTTGCCTTGGAAATTAAAATAAAATAGTAGTAATGCAACTTTGTTTTCATTGTTTTCTATTAATTCATCTACAAAAGACAAACATTCACATTTTTTAAAACTGAAGAGTAGATTATTTATTTTCCTCACTTGGATAAAACTTCAGCTGAATTAGAAAAATATTTACATATAAAAAATCCGAGAGAAAAATGAATGTTACTAGTAATTCATAAATAAAAAGAAATAATTAGTTTGCTTACCTATCAGGATTGTACTCCAAAGCATTGGCACATATGAGATCAATATCTTGTAAGAAGTCCCGTGCACAATTGTACCGGTGCATGTCTACTTTAGTCATCATAGTCTCCAGATCCATTGGCTGTTTGATGATATCGAGGTAATCTGTCACCTGATGAAATATAATCCAAGTTTTATTATTATATTTGGGTGTAGATTTGTGTAAAAGTATTTGCAATTAGTTTTTTTATACCCTAATTATCAATTTCTTTATTAAAATATTGAATATTTCATCCCAGTAAAACCCCATTATTTTGCGATAAGTTGATAATTTTCAAACATTTCAAGACCCAAATTATCAATTTCATAGTTGAATAACCTTGTTAATTTGAAAACCCCAGAAATTCATAATTTGAAATCATTTCCAGACGATTAATAATAATAAATGGACAATTTAGATTTAGATTTTATGTTTAGAGAGCAGACTCTCAAGGGTGCTTTGCTCTGACTCAGGATTAGAATCCACAGTATTATTGACAGATTAAAAACATTATAAAATAAATACATATATCAGGACTGTAAATATGAAACCGGATTTTTTTATAGAAAATACACATTTATTGTACGAAAATGGTAAAAAATATTTTATTCAAAGTATTGCCCATCGTTAGCTACACCTTTTTCCCATATCTCTGGCAATTTGTGGATTGCAGTCGATGTCGCTGGTTTGCTTGGAGTTACCCATGATCTTTTACGCTTACGATTCTCGAAATATATCCAAAATCGCCAATTTTGAATTTTTTTAACCACTCAAAGCATTATGATTTACCAAGAGCATGCTCACCGTAAGCTTTGACAAGCATTCGATGCAATTCTGTAGCAGTTTTCTTCAAATGGTAACAGAAAATTAATGCTGTCCGCAAATCGTAGTTTTCAGGCACAAAAACAGACATGTTCAATGCTATGAAAACATATGTAGTTGTATTAAACTTGTATTGTTGTGAGTTAAAAGTCTTTGACAAATGTAAACACAAGAAAAAGGCGCCAATGACGCAGTTTGACAGTCACTACAATGAGAACTAGAGCCATCTATGAGCAAATTCCGGTTTCATATTTACAGACCTGGTATAAGTTGAATGTAAGGATAGGAAGGGAGTGACTGTGGCCATTAGATAAGGTACTTTCCTGCATTTGCATATGTTAAGAAAAACATATTTGGTAAGAAAACCGCAGAAAACTTACTAAGGGAAGAAGAACTACAAAAAGAGACCTTTGTAGATTTTCCGATATATGATAGAAACACATTCGGATTTAGGTGTAGTGTATGGTGTTCAGGTGCTCCCTGCCATCGTGCCAGAACGGAATTTTTTTTGCTTTGTATAGAAAAACTCAGTTGTCATTCGACCTTGGTTACACAAGAACATATTTCACCATGAGTGCCGCATATGCATCACGTTACGAAGCCGTGTTTCTGTGTACACATCCGAAAGGATCGAAAATGTCGTACGGAGCAACTGCTAAATACATGAGAAAGTTGAAGACATTTGTAAGTAAGTGGGACGCTATTCTGACATAAGACCTACCAGATTGTGGCACTGCACTGAAAACAACGAAAAAGGAGGGCAGTGATTTTGCATAGCGGACAGGCAGTTTTGCGTGAAAAGGGTCTAATTGTGTCATGTGACACTATAAGAAGACATTTACTAGCTAATGGAGTGAAATTTTGAAGCACGGTGAAGAACCCACTACTGTCCGAAAAACAAGTTGAAAAAAGACTCACTTGGGCGAAAGAAAATGTGGACCGCAATTGGGACAACGTAATTTTTTCAGACAAAGCATCTTTTTGGGCACGTTCTTCCATTAATCATACCTGGTGTACCCGCACCAATAAACTCATCCAGCGGATCGTTAAACACCCGGTAAAAGTCCACGTCTGGGGCTGTTTCTCAAAGCAGGGATTTGGCACTTTGCACATCTTCACAAATAATTTGAACGCTGCCAAAATTGTTAAAATATATCGGAGGGCTTTATTACCATCTGCCCAAAGATGATTTACAAGAAAAAATGAAAATTGGCTACTGCAAGAGGACAATAACCCAAAACATCAGAATCGTCCTTATACTGCGTGGAAACAGGAAAATGATGTTAACATAATGGATTGGCTGTCGCAGTCACCAGACGCAAATCTCATAGAAAATGTTTGGGCACTCACGAAGTTCAAGCTCCGAGGAAAAGATCTGGAACGTCAAGCAGTTATTTCGACAAATTCGACTAATATAGATTATGCTACAAATGCATAATCTAGGGGCAAAGATGCCGGACAATTATTACTAGTGGAGCCGACTGGAAAACTTATTAATAATAAAGCACCACGGTTTATATCATGTAGTATGTGTGTATTTTTTTTAAATGCCTTATCCCAAATAGTTTTTCGGGTTTTGCCATACACATTGTTGTCAAACAGTGATTTAGGTGGGCAAGTTATAATGGGAAATATTGGAGATTTATTTTATCATCTAGCCAAAGTAGAGAATAATAGAATTTTGCATGGCAAGAGATTTATTTATGAGAACTGATCGTTAAAACATTTAGATCTTATGAATGATTACTTGCAGGTCTAAAGTTAAAAAAGCTAAACACGTACCTCTTCTAGATCAACTGGTTTTGTGAACTTGTAGAACCTCCTATTGGCAGCTAGTTTGCGGCATACATCTCTCAGGAAAATACGTAATTCCCTCAGTAAATGGGCTTCACGGCGAGCCTGCTTGCGCTGATCATGCTCTGAGGGCTGTGGTGGTGGAGGTGGTGGGGCTATTTAATTAAAATTATTTTGAAATACATACTTTGAGTAGCAGACTCTGTCAAAAGGTATCTTTTAAGATACATTGAATTGCAAATAGCATCCGCAATTATTTTATTTGGTTTGAATTAATTCTTACTTTTTAAAAGATTTCAAGATTAGCCCTTTCAGACCTGAATTATTGTTAAGGGAGAAAAAAAATATTTAAGAGTGGATTAGGCTTTATCAGGGTTTTAATAGAAGAAAAATGTTTTTTTTTTTTTTTTTTTTTCCAAGAAATTGAACATGTGCATAATTATGCCCAACAGGTCTCAACGTACACAGACGACTGAAAAGAGAATCTTGTTGCATAGGTTTTTAAAAGAAAATTTGCCGTTATATTATGCTATTCATTATATTACGAGTATTTTATTCGTTATATTATGCTTTGAAATAAGTGTGCATAATTATGCACACAGGGTCTGAATGAGTTAGTGTGCGATTGCTGTAGTTTTTTTATAGAATTTATATCAATACTGTTGTTTTTCAACTTTTTTAGCCTTGTGACCCTTCAAAAGATAAAAAAAAAATTTACTTTACGACCCCCTACAAAAACTTAATATTTTGTTGATGCATGGGCACATGGTCACACAAATATTGTATTTGAACAAAGAGGATTAAACCTTATTAGGTAAGTATATCTATAGTTTTAGGTTACAAATAGGGCAGCTAAACAGTTTGAAATTGTTGCGTTTATGTATACGAGTGACAAGTCCAAACTCTTTAGCTGCCTTGGTAGCTTGGTAGCTTGGTAGGTTGCACCAAAGCGATATTTAGATTCAGTGTGTAAAAACACGTGCAATTTGCTAGTTTGAACTTGTCGCGTACACCATGCTTGTACATGTTTTTATTTCTGTGAGTGACATGTTCATATGAAAATATTCCCTAAAGAAACGAAACGGGAGACAGAGGATAATTTTTGCAAGTAATTTTTATTTTAAAAAATCCCCCAGATATTTCATCCCAACCCCCTGGGAGTCATACATAACCCATAGGTTGAGAAATGATGGTCTATACATATATATTATTTTGATGCAGTAACCTACAATTGTGAAATATATAGTAAAAGTCTAAAAATCCAGACCACATTATATTTAAGATAAAACTTTTTGAAAAATCATATTTTAGAATTTTCAAACATTTGCGCGAAGAAGAAACCTAAGTTAACATGGGCCCAATTCCAGACTTATTTTCAGACTTTCAAAATAACATGGTTGTGAAATATATTTATAGTTAGATAAGATAAAGTTATACAATATAAATATGAAGACCTACCTTTAGGTAATTCAGGTACAAGTTTGTGCTGGACCACAATTGGGGGTTCCAGGGCCTTAATAGTAAAGATTGGACGAATGAAATTTGCTACTTCCACAGCAGTGGGTTCCTTAATATTGTATATGCAGTCTTTGTAAACAGGAAATAGCAATTTAACCTAGAAAATATTTAAATTGTAAGTTTCATTCTTTTGTTTTTTTGAATTATTAAAATTAACCTAGATGTCACCATTTTCCATTTTAAAAATTAACCTTGATGTTATAACATAAAACCCAGATGTAACTATTTAACACACTGTATGCAGAAGACTATGTTTAGTCTTAAGCGTGCCGATCATTTTTAATTATTTTATTTATTTATTTAACCTGGCGAGTTTATTGGCATGTGGCAATCTCTTACAACCAACCAGAAAGATGTTTTAATGGGCCCTAAGTGAAAACCAGACTGAAATCCCTTTATTTTTTATCTGGGTTCCAGCGGGGATCAAACCCGCAACCTCCGGATCGGTAGACAAGCGTCTTACCACCAGGCCACGGAGGTCGTCATTAACGATGGGAGACTTTAATCTCCATTTTACATTTACTATGCATTAAGTCGGAGACTGAGTTTTCTGTCTTTTTTCATATAGTATTAACCCTTCAGGCACGTATGACGTGCACTGCACGGGCATCAAAACTCCCCACAGGGGCATATGGCGTGCACCGCACGCGCACCAAAAATCCCACACAAGGATGGATGAAAACAGTGCCCTGTTTTATCATCTATTTATAAGAGCAATAGTTTAACGATTTTGTTCAAATAACTCAATTACTATAAAAAAATAGATTCAAGCTTTAGTTGTAAATACTTTTTTTTTATTCGAAGAAATCGTCAAATGTTCAATTTATCGTTTTTTCAAAACTACTTGTCGGCATATGCATTTGTGTACGCCGACAGTGACACCTAACTGAAAATATGTTTTAGGTATACGGGTTAAAGAACCATTTGTTAGGCATACAGGTTAAAGAACCAGGAAATATTGGGTGTACAAATTAGTTCGGTCCATTTTTTTGTGTTCAAAAATGCATTTATTTCTAAACAAAATGAATGAACAGATCAATTAAAGTATTGTCCATCACTGGCTACTACTTTTTCCCATCTCTCAGGCAATTTTCGAATTCCATCTCAAAAAAATGACTCGTCTTTTGAGGCGATCCAAGTTTGTTTCTACGAAAGAAGTGAACCGGTGACCTGCCAAATCGTGCTGCATCCTTCGGAACAACCAGTAATCAGAAGGACCAATGTCCGGGGAATACGGCGGGTGCGGTAAAATATCCCATTTGAGCATTTCCAAATATTTTTTTACGACTTTTGCGACATGAGGCCGAGCGTTGTCATGAAGAAGAATAATTTTATCATGTCTTTGTTCGTATTCCGGCCGTTTTTCTCGCAATGCACGGCTCAAACGAATTTATTGTAGCCGATACCGATCGCCCGTAATGGAATTGCCAGGTTTCAGCACCTCATAGTAAACAACACCCCTTTGGTCCAACCAGATACATAGCATGATCTTCGAACCATGTATGTTCGGTTTTGGTGTTGATGTTGAGGTCGATGGCAATGATTGACCGGGCTTAGCGGTTGTCATAGAATATCCACTTCTCATCTCCAGTTACAATCCGATGCAATAAACCTTTTCTTTGTTGCCTTTGAATCAGCTGCTCGCAAGTGAAAAATCGCCATTCAACGTCTCTCGGTTTCAGTTCATAAGGCACCCAATTTCCTTGTTTTTGAATCATTTCCATGGCTTTAAATCGTACGGAAACGGCTTGTTGAGTCACTCCCAATGATTCTGCAAGCTCCTCTTGCGTTTGACTCTGATCTTCCTTGAAACGTCGAAACCATTCCCTACATGATTTATCAGTTGGAGTAGCGTCACCATGAACTTCGACAAGCATTCGATGGGCTTCAGCTGCACTTTTCTTCCAATTAAAGCAGAAAATTAAAACCTCCCACAAATGCTGCTTGGTTAACACAAAATTCGACATTTTCAACACTGTACAAAACAAGGTTTTTGCATAAAACTCAAAGCGATATAAACTGAATATTATTGGCAGATGTCTAACCTCTCTGAAACCGCCAAAATCGTCTGTCACTATGAACCATTCATAACAGCCAGAGCCATCTTTTGGAAACGGACCGAACTAATTTATACTCCCAATATTTAAATTTCAGCTCATTATTCACATAAAAAACACTTTTTTTTTAACAATAAAGGTTAAACAATTGCTTTAATTTACGGTTCAGCTGTACTAAGTTGATGAATATTTACATAAATTAATGTATTCGCTGTTGTTTTAAAGCGCTTGTGATTAAATGTGTGCTGAAAAGTTTTTTCGATGCTTCAATCTTCAATGTTTGCATTATTTGTCACGTATTTCTTTGATGTTTTTGATTCTTTCAACTGGATACATCTGCCTCCAGGGTTTTAAACTGTTCAATTATAAAGTTAAACAAGTTGAGAAACAACTGTGTTCTCAATTAATATTTTTTATATGTACATATTTATAATTTCAGATATCTACAGTTTAATTGTTCAAATTCAATATATTAATTTGAATACATTGATTTAAAGCTGTAAAAAAGTTTTGTATGAATGTTATGATTACAATTTTGGAAACGGACTGAACTAATTTGTACTCCCAATACAATATAATATTTTTATAAAATAGTGATCTTCATTGCTCTGTATAATGTGATGTTTCATATTTAGTTTTTTTTTTTTTGAAAGGCAAAGAAAGGCAATCACCAGTTTGATTTACCCACTACTCACATGCGTGGGTACAATGTATTAAGATATTTCCTGTATGCTTCAGAAATTCAGAAAATAAAGGTCAGAGAAAGATCAAGGAGACTCTTTCAGGATGTGGTGGAGACAAAGACAGAACGATGAACAAATGTCCCTATTTTTGGAAGAACTTAACATCTCAGAAAGGTTATCAAGTTATCATTTGTTGCATTCTTTTGTTAAATTTCACACAAGGAGGGCATGAAGAGACTCATAGTCAATGGCAATGTGGAGGGTAGCAGAAGCAGGGGTAGAACATCTATGTGATGGAGTGACCAGGTGTAGAGTGCTATAGGCATTGCCACAGGCTCTTTGGACAGCGGAATGCCAAGAGGACAGGAGAGGAATGTGCGCAATCTCAGTGTGGGTCACGTTCGTCAACATTGAGGTTACGACACAGAAGATTTTTCCAGACCTTTTTGTAAGAGTTTTCCATTTAAACAGCTCAAATTTAAACGTAATTTCACTGGTTTTTTACCAATATGCACACACCATATCAAGGAATCAGCCAGTTTGTAGTTAATACAAGAAACATTCATATTCCACTTAAATTTATTTCTGTTACTACTAAATTGGACAGATTAGAGGCCCTAGAAATATCCAAATCAGTGCATTGGGATGAACATCTGGCAAATACATATATTCCCAAGATCTCATTGCTGTTTGCTGAAGTTATCTCCTGCCTCCCTCCACCCACAATCCCCAGCCTGAATTTTTACCATTAGAAGTGTGAATGTCAGTACCAGTTCAAACATAATTCTGTTATGTTTGTGCTCCCCTGATGGGTCTTGATGGAATGGACCTTGAAACCGGTAGGGTTATACGGTTATATAAAGTGGAATAAACAGTGTTTAACTAAACAAATTACGATGCCTTTAAACGTCTACAGTTCTAATGCCTTAACCATAAATAATTTATATGGCTACTAATGATTTTGGAAAAGTTATTATTGGATTCAACTCACAGCTATTGAGGTGACTAACTTGTAAATTAGAATGAGTGGAATATGCAGATTATTGGATTCAACTCACACCTATTGAGGTGACTAACTTGTAAATTAGAATGAGTGGAATATGCAGATTATTGGATTCAACTCACACCTATTGAGGTGACAAACTTGTAAATTAGAATGAGTGGAATATGCAGATTATTGGATTCAACTCACACCTATTGGGGTGACTAACTTGTAAATTAGAATGAGTGGAATATGCAGATTATTTTTCCATCAATACACAAAATAACTCATTGTTGATGAAAGTACTTGGAAGTTTTTTGGATTAAAAAAATTCTTCATCCAAATTCATGTTACCTATTTGAGAATAAATCATAAAAATACCTGGTCAGGTAAAAGTTGGTAGTCGCATTCACAGGTGGCCAGGAAGAAACAATTGGCATTAGCGGAGATCTCCTGCCACAGGTGAAGCAGCAGGGCTGTGCCTCCTTCGCCCAGCTGCCTCCAGAGCAGGTCTATGGCGGGGGCGTACACCACACAGCCCCCCCCACCACTGCCACTACGTCTTACTTCAGAAAACACCTGTCAAGGACACATTTTCATTGTTACAGAGTTTATTTTAAATACAGACTTTGAGCAGTTTTCAATTTTCAGTTATAGAGAATGCTGTAATGGAATAAAAAGCATATTGCATGTCATTATATTAAAGCAATTGTTGGGTAAATTACACGTCCAGAGGTTTAAAAGAGCTCAAAGTACATTATAATAATGCATACCAAATAATATTTGGACTGCCAAGATATCGTAGTACTTCAGAGATGTTTGTCCAAGGTCCTTTGCCAAGTTTTAAAAAACTTCTGAGGTGATATATTCTGAGAATACAAGAACGTACGAGGGTTGCCACTTAAGTTTTGAGATATGGCAACACCAGTGTAGATATATCAAATCTGACATCAGCATCGTAAAGTTTGACGTATACTTGCTCAGAAAGTTTTGTCATGCGAGTGCTATTTGTGTTGTTTACAGTGACTTGAAAAATTTCTCTCTGCCAAAAATGGAATTAAATCTTGAACATTTTCATGCAATGATTTTTTATGATTTTCGACGTGGACTAACTCAACAACAGTGTGCTGATCAACTCGCTTCAACTTTTGGTGATGAAGCACCATCCCGGGCTACTGTGTTTCGCTGGTTTTCCGAATTGAATCGTGGTCGTAGTTCCCTCCAGGACGAATTTCGTGAAGGTCGTCCAAAATCGGTTATTGTGCCAGAAAACATTGATGCTGTGCATGAACTGATATTGCAAGATTGTCATGTGACTTATCGTGAGATTGAGACATGTTTGGGCATTAGTTCCACTCGCATACATTCAATATTGAATGAACATTTGGCCGTCAAAAAGATTTGTTCGCGTTGGATACCGCATAATTTGACAATCGCTCAAAAAAAGGCTCGTGTCGATTGGTCCAAAGAAATGTTGAAAAAATTCGATCGCGGTGCTTCAAAAGACGTCTATAAGATTGTGACAGGCGATGAATCATGGATCTATGCATATGAGCCAGAAACTAAACAGCAGTCGACTGTATGGGTTTTTCAAGATGAGCCAAATCCAACAAAAGTTGTTCGCGCACGAAGCACTTCGAAGCAAATGGTGGCTTGTTTCTTCGGTATAAATGGTCATGTCGCAACAGTGCCTTTAGTGGAATGTCGTACGGTCAATTCTGAATGGTACAACACCATTTGTTTGCCAGAAATGTTAGGAGAAATGAGGAAAACCAACCGCCGAAGACGGATCATTCTCCACTACGACAATGCGAGCTCTCATACATCGGCTCAAACAAGTGACTTTTTGAGCACTCAAAACATCGAATTGTTGGGTCATCTGTCGTACAGCCCTGATTTGGCACCCAATGAGTTTCTTTTTATTCCCGAACATCAAAAATAAATTGCGAGGTCAATGTTTATTGACTCCTGAAGAAGCGGTTGATGCATTCAAAACGCATGTTTTGAAGTTACCTCATTCGGAGTGGAAAAAGTTCTTCGAAAATTGGTTCAAACGCATGTAAAAGTGTATTGATCTTCATGGAGAGTATTTTGAAAAACAATAAAGCCATTTTCGATGATAAATATTTGTTGTAATTTATTTACCCCCACAACGTTAATGCCTTAACTATAAACAACACGATAAATATTTGTTTTTATTTGTTTGTCTCAAAACTTAAGCAGCAACCCTCGTACCTATAATGTGAATTGACAATTCATTCGAGTTATTATTAGTCAAGAACTTATGTTACGCCACTGGAGAATGCGGTTAATGACCAAATAAATGTTTATTGTCATAAGAAGTGAATAGTCTGGATATAGCATTTATTTTAATTTTGTTTGTTAATAATTGTTTTTTTCTTATTTAATTATTATTCCATATATACTATAGTATATTTATTTTATTGCTTAAATATTTTTTCTATAGCTTGTGTTGCATTGCACACCCTTGCTAGAAATAAATAATTATTATTAAAACTTCCATTATAAAAACATCAAGGAAAGATTGAAAGGAGATAGTGGAAGAAATTTTAACTTAGGAAAGGTTAGAAATATGAGAAACAGAAAATCTCATATGATATTATAACAAGGCAAATGCTGCGTTCATGGAAAGAAATGTGTGATGATCTGTTCTCTCTGGTGACCCCACAAGGTACATATGATGCATGATGGTATGTATTTATTTATAATTACTCTACGTACTTATTACTCATATGTACATAGTCTCGGCCAATGTAGGAGGATGTGGAGTGTCGAGGATGAAGGCATTTTATTGCCTTTATAATGAAAGTTATGAAAATTTCAATAAAAATAAATTTGTAGAATAATTTATTTCTTATTTGCTTATGTACTTAATATATCAACATTTTTTTTCGTCTCATTCCTTCTTTTGATAAATCGGTATTAATTTTATATGCTTCATCCTGAAATAAATTTCCATAAACAGCTTTTTTACTTGATCTATGTACGTATTCTAAAATGACATTTTCAAATCAAAATTAAACACCGTTTTGTTCAGAAAAAGAGCACAGGGATACCATTAGGTTAATAATAATTAGACTGCAAATCTCCTTATGCAAACTCTAGTGGATGGTGTAAGATAGACGCCCAATTTGTCGAGTGCCTAATGGATGATTTAAAAGTACAGCTATCAGGCGTCATTCTTAATACATGATTCAATCACCTCCAGCACCTGATGTGTACAGTGATGGTTACAGGTACTTTCTGACGTGTCCTCATAAGAAACCATTCAATTTGTCACATGGTTGTATTATCTGACATCCATCATCTTCCTAAGGCAACTTGGAACTTGGTGCTAACATTCAGAGCAGTATAGAAAAATACGCAG
Source organism: Odontocerum albicorne (assembly GCA_949825065.1). Taxonomy (NCBI): domain Eukaryota; kingdom Metazoa; phylum Arthropoda; class Insecta; order Trichoptera; family Odontoceridae; genus Odontocerum; species Odontocerum albicorne. The sequence goes on along the minus strand of CATKWJ010000425.1, from coordinate 13,185 downwards.
GTTGAATACGAGTACTAAATACGAGTACCCGACACTTCTTCAGACTATATTTATTCTTTTATTTACTGATTAGTTTATTTAAAAAAAAGACTAAAGATAGAGAATTCTTTAAGGGTTATTCATATGCCTTATGGCCATAAGTATATCCTTTAATTACCCACCTATACACACTTCACTGTGGGCTATTTCTGATCTGCCACTGGCTTTGTTTTCCTATGCAGGTGACTTTAATACATTTTAAAGCTTAATAGTTCTCATATTAGGTTTATTCAACATTATTTGCACTTACCGAAATGATAACTTGTTCTGGAGTTAAAAAGAGACCCTGGTGCAGAGTGGAGAGGCTGATCTCCTTCATAGAGCAGTGCTCTAAGGCCGAGAGCAGGGCAGGGCCAACATGTGACGTGGCACACTCGCCCATCACTAGCAGCACAGATGACACAAAGTGGTTGAAAAGATTTAACATTCTGAAAAGTATTTAAAATCATTACAAAATTCAGCCGACAGAAATAAAAAAAAATGATACAAGGGGTCAAATGAACATAGAGGAGTAAGTCCATTCGTGATAAGTGAAATGAAAATTCTAATAGAAGTTCATAAAGCTAGTTAAGTCTTTTAGCCTCAAAGAATAAATACGTGGATCGTCCAGAAAGTAAAGAACGTTTTGGCATTACTAAATAAAAATGAAAGATATCAACACAAAACTTTATTTACAAAGTCACAGTACCTTACTCTATTTTTCAATATAGTCGCCATAGCTGTCAAGGCACTTATTGTAACGTGGAACCAATTTTTCAGTTCCGATGTTATACTCTTCTACCGCCAAAGATTTGAGCCAAGATGTCACTTCTTGTTTGAGGTCTTCATCGTTCGCGAACTGTTTTCCACCCGAAAATTCCTTTACTTTCGGGAATAAGTGAAAATCACTTGGTGCCAAGTCAGGGCTGTGAGGATGTCCAAAAATTTCCCACTTAAGACGTTGAAGTTCTCGCTATGTTCGTGCTGATGCATGAGGCCGCGCATTGTCATGAATCAAAACCAACTTTTCCGACAACATTCCACGTCTCTTGTTTTGGCTGGCACGTCTAAGTCGTTGGAAGAGTTTCACAATAGGCCTCTGAGTTTATTGTGTGTCTTCCTGGCATAAACTCCATGTGGATCAAACCCTTTTAGTCCAAAAAAACTGTTGCCATCAATTTTCTGGTATTGAGATTCGGTTTTTCTTTTCCGAGCACACATTTTTTGTAGCCATGGTGCTCTGTCACTATTTCATGTAGGAGCGATCGTGAAATTTGTGGGAAAGATTCATGTACTGCGCTTAAAGTTGCGTATAAATTTCGATAGGCCAAACATTTTGTGCATTCAGAAAACGAATGACACTATGCACTTCACATTTGGCGGGATTTTAGATGGGCGCAGCCATTTTGAAAGGTTATAGAACAAAGACACACGATTGTTCAGCAACAAAACTCGGCTCGGACTGAAGCGAGGGAAGGAGCTAATTGGCGCGGCGCATACGATCGCGGTGGTGGGGGATCGGCGCAGGGCGTGGTGCGCAATCGTTCTTTACTTTCTGGACGCGCCTAGTATACTGATTTTTCATTATCAAAAGCCTTACAGTACTACTTTATTGATTTTGTCAGTAATGACTTGGTTTTGTTCCGACTTAATGCATAAATTTTGAAAATAATAAAAAAAAATCTTTTAGATGCATTATAAAGGTTGTGAAGTTTAAAAATCCCATTTTGAAAGTGTTAAGCCATGTCTTTCCTTAGCGTTTTGTGGAATGTACTATATTTTATAATTGTTTCAAGGAATATTAAGAACATATCATATATGATCCTTTTTTGGTTTGATATAATATGAGACAAAAATTTTCAGAGGATTTGGTAAAAAGTTAGGTAACACTAAACATTTATCATATTTCCAAGTACTTGTCTTTTGAAAAAAAATTATATGTACATAGTTTGAAAGAAATTGTAGGTGTTGCAGAAAGGGAATTCTTCGAGATTTTTTCTCAAAATAAAACCACTAAACTGGCTGAGACGTGGCTTTAGTAATGGTACATATCATTTGCATACTGGGAATGGCAGATTCTTCACTGTGTGCCTGAGACAAAATAAAACCACTAAACTGGCTGAGACGTGGCTTTAGTAATGGTACATATCATTTGCATACTGGGAATGGCAGATTCTTCACTGTGTGCCTGAGACAAAATAAAACCACTAAACTGGCTGAGACGTGGCTTTAGTAATGGTACATATCATTTGCATACTGGGAATGGCAGATTCTTCACTGTGTGCCTGAGACAAAAATCAAACTATAAAAACTTTGCCTTGAGGTTATATGGATAGCATGATTTTAAATGTTCCATAATTTTTCACTAAAAATTGAAAGAGGATTTTAAGTGGTACATGAGGCTAAAAGGGTTCAGACAGATGTCATCCTTCATGGGTGATTTTTAAAATATATTTACGCTTACAATGGGTGTCAACTACTGCTTGTCATCTGTCAAATCTGGTGTTGTGTGTTTTGCAAATAGCAATTTTATGAACTAGTAACTAGGGAGACTAAACCAAATATAGAGCTTCAAAGAACAAATCTCACAGAGTAGCAACATTAAATTGCATGCTGTCCCTAAGTAATGAAACTAGAAAGACATCCAGATTTTAAAGAAGTTATGTAAGATCTATGATTCAATTTCTGACAACATGATTTGCACATTCAATATGACTAGTTCGTGGTCGCGCAGCTGGCATTGTTGAAATCGCATTAGGAGTCGCCAAGCGTTTCTCCTTTGGTATTAACTATTTTTGAGGATCCTTTTTCTTTGAATTTTAACCTAGGAGAACTTTTTGATATGCATATTTAGGTTTATATAGCAACATTTCATGCATTTGCCATCTAGAATATAATAATCGTTATTTTTTTCTATTCTTGTGTTTATTTTTACTTATACTGTGTTTCTGAATATTTTTAAGCAAATTGCTGTGAATCTTTTAAAGATAAAAAAAAAACGCATTCAAATTCACAAAATGCAGTTTATAATCGCGCAGCCATATCTTATATCAGTGGTTCTTAAACTTTTTCAGTTCACAGTGCCTTTAGTGTATAAGAATTTTTCCACAGGGCTCAAAGTCAGAACATAACTAATAGTTGCACTTTTGTTGGTGCGGATAAGTTAGTTAGGTTAAAAAATAAATAAAACACATATTTAACACATTGTAAGCGGCTCACAATTCTAGTGTTTGGGTGCCCAATGGTAAAAAGCGGATTCTCGTGTTTACGTAGTCTGTGATTAAATTGCGGGTCACGGCAAAAGTCGTGTTCAAAAAAAATATTTTGATTGTGACTGCTACGGACCCATAAATTACGACATACAGTAACAAGTGGCAAATCAAAGTATCCAACTAGACCGTGTTGTGTGTGTGCCGCTCATAAAACACGCAGTGAAACTTGATACTTTTGTGTTCATTGTTCCTGTTTTGAATGATACCACACACTTATAAACTATTAGTTAGTAGTGATAAGTTTTTTTTAACTGATACGAGTATTTACATTATAACACATCGATCAATAAGTTCCGTGACTAACTACTAAAACAACGTTTGCCAAAATTCTTTATTTATCAACATAGTCATAGCTTCAAGAGAGACACATTCATTCCAACGCGTTTCTAACTTTTCTATGCCAGCCGTGTAGAACGATTTATTTTTGGTTTCAAAATAGGCATTAGTTTCGGCAATCACTTCTTCATTGGAGCCAAATCTCTTTCCCTGGAGCATCTTTTTGAGGTCTGCGAACAGCCAATAGTCGCTGGGGACCAAATCTGGAGAATACGGTGGGTGCGGAAGCAATTCGATGTTCAACTCATGCAATTTGGCCATCGTTACCATCGACTTTTGTTTTGATGACATCGTCGATTCTGTTTCATTGAGAGCAAACGCGGCACCCATTTCAAAAAAAGTTTTTTCATGACCAAATGTTCATGCAAAATAGTGTAAACACTACGAAATGATATCTTCAGGATGTCAGCTATCTCACGCAACTTTACTTTGTGATTTTCCATCACGATTTTGAGGGTTTTTTATGATTTCTGGTGTAACAGCCTCATTTGGACGACCAGAGCGTTCAGCATCATTTGTATCTATACGATTGCGTTTGAAATCAGCATACCACCGACAAATGGTTGTTTTCGACGGAGCAGAGCCCGGATAACACTTTTCATGCCATCGCTGAGTTTGAACGGTATTTTTTCCATTAAAAAGCAATGTTTTATCAACAGACGAAATTCGGTTTTTTCCATTGTTTTGAAAATAGCAAAAGTAGCGTCACTAAAACCACTGTAACTCAATGACAAAATGTCATGAAAGTTTGACACGTAACTTCTAAAGGGTGGTACTAACTGAGAATGGTATAGATTTGTTAGTAGAGGCGCCATTTGTTGGTTAGTTCCGGGACTTATTGATCGATGTGTTAAGATTTTTTCCTATAAGTAAAACTATAATGATAATAATATTTCTAATTTGTGTTTTAAGGCAATTCTTTTTTGTATTTTGGTGTACAAGAAAAGAATCTACGGATACTGGTGAGTACAAATAAAGAAAAATCTTTTAAATCCGATAAAAACCGCAAAAGTTGTGCAAATTTTAGCGAGTACCTAGATTGATCGGCGATATAGCGAAAAAAGGACCACTTCTCGCCTTGGACGAATGTGTGATGTAACCACTTGCAATGTGTTAAAAATAGATGTAGCTTCCTAACATTCCATCAGTACATCGATGGTCCAATTAAAAAAACACATTTCAGTGAAAATATTGGAATATTCCGCGGCACCCCTGTAAGGCAGCTATAGAACCCTGGGGCACAGCAGTGCACACTTTGGAAGCCACTGCCTTATAGAATTAAAATATTTGTTTTTTTCTTAAGTGTTATTAAGTGACTAAAGGTCACTCCAAAGGTACCTAGATCATTGTGTGACAATTCTCAAGAGCAAGCCAACAAAGATTTTTGAAGGTCTCTATGCAATCAACACGTCTACTGAGATAAAATGGTCTATTTGGGCATTTAACCTCAACTTGACAATGCCAGTGTAGTATGGCCCCCAGAGGGCATATCACTTATGCATAATATCATCATGTATTATGGTGTCAAGCCATTCAAAAGTTTTGATTATCATAAGGCACAGTTTAAACTTGTTCTTCTCAGGAAAATGTTTTCATCGATTCCCTTTTAGTCTTACAAAAAAGTACTTAATAGTATAAGTTTCATATAGATTGTAAAACCAGAACTACGCTTGATAATTTACCCAGGTGGAGAAGTCTTCTGTGCAAGGGGGAAGAGCTTGAGGGCAGCCTTCATGGCTCCCTCAACAGTGGAGGAGAGTAGGGGTTGCATGTGCGGGGGCAGAGCACGTGCTGGAGGGGGAGCTACGCGGGCCCCTGCCGCAACTAGTGTTTGCATAGCACCCACCATGTCTTCCAGAAGTACCTCTACCTAGAACCGGTGCATAACGGATATTCATTATAGAGACATCTTAACTGAGAATAATTGCATTGGAGAAATCCAATAACATTCAGAATATCCAATTCAAAATATTTAGTGCTGAAAATGTCTACAGGCATTCATTCATATATACTTTTGTTGGATGTTCTCAACACCCATCACTCATTTGTAAGGGTATACGAGTATAACAATTAATAATACCTGCTTTCACAATATTATTTTTTAAGAATTTGAAACATGAGATTTTTTAGCACTACTATGATTTTCATCATCACCATGTCTCTATTGAGGTAGACACAGAGAACAGATCTGCACTTCATACTATCCTGGCACACATCTTTTGCTTTTGCCATGTCTATACACTTCAACATGCATACTCTCCTATTACAAAGGCTTTACACTCCTCACTTGGGTCGTGGCATATTTTTCTAGGTCTTCCCAAAAACCTCGTACCTTCTATACTATTTGTATATATTATTTTTATGAATCTTTCAACATTCATTCTTTCTATCTGACTAAATTATCTTATTGCATTGCGCCTTTCTTCACCTTAAGCACCGCATCTTACTTCAATCCGCATTCTTTCCTAATGTCCTCATTCCTTATTCTGACATACATTGCTTTCCTACATATTCTATGCAACACTCTCATTTCTACCATATTTATTTTACTTTTATAACTTTTTGACCACACCCAACTTTCACTTGCATATCAAAAGAAATTATTCAGCAGTCAATGTGTTAAGAAGCAATGTCAGCTTAAATAATCCAATAAGTAAAATATCTTATCGAAGATGTCACGAGGCTGTGGAGCAAAAAATTGTCTATTAAGATTTTGCACATAATCAAATGGCACCAGCTTCGGAGTAATTTTAATGATCCTTTTAGTTTGATTAATAACTTAGAAAATATTGTATAATAAAACATCCAAGTGGAAGAAAAGCCTTCTCCCACTAGGCCATATAGATTACCTTTATTGGATCGATAAGTAAAGCGTATGGAGTTTTGTACACTTGAGGGTACGTTCTTTCCAATGCTCTCAAAACAGCTTCAGAACATAAGGCTTTCAAGTCAGAGCCTGTAAATAAAAAAAAATGACTACATACTGTGTGAAAGCTGAAATCTTTAAAAAATCTAATATTCACTAGTTTATTAGAACAAATGCATTATAAATAAAATTTGTACATACTACAAATATAAAGCTTCACAATTTTAGTTATAAATCTAAATTATATTAGAGTAATTTATGATCTATTTATTGTATGAACTATCAGAAATCAAAATTAAAAAGATTATTCACGCGCTGTTGGTTGCATTTATTTTATATTTTTCTCTTGAAATGAGAACTCTATTATGACCCCCCGAAAAAGTGATGTCTTCTGTGGCCTAATTGGTAATTGTCTTTAAACTCCAGGGGTGTGGATTTAATTCGCGTTGGTACCTGAGTTTTTTTTTAAAAACTTCCAGTTGGGTTTTCCCTAAAGGACTTTAAAAGCTTTCTAGTTGGTTGGAACAGATTGCCCCATGGCAAGAAACCCATAAGGTTGTACTGTACACAACAAAGTATATCAGGTCTTTAAATATGAAACCGGATTTATTGTATGAAAATGGTAAAAAATATTTTATTCAAAGTATTGCCCATCGCTAGCTACACATTTTTCCCATCTCTCTGGCAATTTCTGGATGCCACACCAAAAAAACTGTTGCTCTTTTGAGGCAAACCAATCATCGAGCCATTTTCGTAAGACGTGAAGCGCTGCTCAGCAAGTGCGTGTCCCATCGATGCAAATAAGTAGTAATTGGATGGAGGCAAGTCTGGTGAGTAAGTCACATGCGAAAGTATTTGCCAACTAAACACCTCAATCGTTTCCTTGACCGGTTTTGCTGTGTGCGATGGTGCATTATCATGAAGCAAAATCACTTTGTGTTGCCTCTTTTGATATTCTGGTCGTTTTTCAGGCAATGCTTGGTTCAAATCCATCATTTGTTGTCGGTAGCATTCAGTATTAACAGTTTCGCCAGATTTTAGCAGCTCATAAAAGATAACACCCTTCTGATCCCACCAAACACAGAGCATTGTCTTCCGTCCATAGCGATTTGGCATTGCAGTCGATGTCGCTGGTTCGCTTGGAGTTACTTGTGATCTTTTACGCTTAGGATTCTCAAAATATATCCATTTTTCATCGTCAGTCACAATTCGATGGAGAAATGATTTTCTTTTGTACCTGGCGAGCAGCATTTCCCAAGTGGTTTTTCTGCTGTCTTTCATTCAGTTCATGTGGAACCCATTTTCGCACCTTCTGGATTTTGACCCATGGCTTTCAAACATATGGAGACGGCTTCTCGTGTCACATTTAATTGATCCGCGAGTTGTTGTTGCATTTGAGCGTCATCCTCATCCAACAATGCTTGCAATTCGGCGTCTTCAAACTTTCTCGGTGGTCTTCCACTTCTTCGTTTCTCACGTCAAAATCGCCACTTTTGAATTTTTTAAACCACTCAAAGCACTGTGATTTACCAAGAGCATGCTCTCCGTAAGCTTCGACAAGCATTCGATGCGATTCTGCAGCAGTTTTCTTTAAATGGTAACAGAAAATCAATGCTGTTCGCAAATCGCAGTTTTCAGGCACAAAAACAGACATTTTCAACGCTATGAAAACATATGTAGTTGTATTAAACTTGTATTGTTGTGAGTTAAAAGTCTTTGACAAATATAAACACAAGAAAAAGGCGCCAATGACGCGGTTTGACAGTCACTAACTATATTGACAACTAGAGACATCTATGAGCAAATTCCGGTTTCATATGTACAGACCTGGTAATACAATATGTGGAATAACTCTTTACTATGCCATTTATAGTCTGGAGTGTAGTTCCAGGCACATTAATGAAGTAACTGCTAGACTTCACCTGTTTAATCAAGTATCTGTGTGTTGCGAGAATTACAATATCTCAGCCTATTTCGTGGTTCGTAATATTTATAATACGAAAATCATTAATTTTTAAATATCTTTTTGCAATGGACAGTTTGAGATATTCATCATTCTTTCAGACTGCACACGAGGCAACATATGTTTAATAATCATGCAAATCTTCAACTCCAGTTTGATGAAATATACGAAATTACTAAAATGAACACGTTTTAAAATATGTGTAGAAAATATATTTATGAAATGACAAATGTGAAAATGATTACTGAAACCCCTAAAATGTCTGATATTTATTAGTTGACAATGAAAGAAAATCAGCAGTGTGTTATAAAAGATTTTTAGTCAGAATATCTTTTATTGATAAATATTTCCAAATAAAAAAATAGATATTTTTAACTCTATTGAAATTCTGTTGTCATTCATTAAGAAAAATGGGAAATAAAATGCTTTAGTTTAGAAAGAAACATGTTAAATATTTAACTTTTTGACTATAAGAATGAATACTTTATTTATTACACTTAAATGTTAAAAGAAAGTACCTCCGTATCCAGTTGTAATATCTGCCACATGCTGTATGATAACATCAGAAGGAGGTGGTTTCCAGTGTTTGGTGTGGACTCGAAGGATCTCAGCTCTGTGTGGGGCTGCAGGGGCAGGGAAATACAGCTCTCGGTCTAAGCGGCCCGCACGGCGCAGAGCAGGGTCTACTGCATCCAGTCGATTAGTGGCACCAATCACCACTACAGAACCCCTGGTTAAAAGGAAATTGTATTGATTAAAATTTCATTTCAAATATAAGAAACATGGAAGACATCACAATTATCATCAATGGAACCCTTTTCTTCATTGTAAAGGTGATGTAGTAGGTTGTCCTATGTAGGGGAGTGGTGCCATTAAACCGCTCTTTCCATCAAGTCAGAAAAAGTGGCTTTTGTCCCTTTTAAAGCTGAAAACGCCTATAGGCATTCCTACAAACTTTTGCTAAGTGTATTAAATGCTCATCGAAGTTCTATTCCAAATTTCTTACCAATTAAAAAAGAAGTGAGTCCAAAGTCGCCTAATGTACAGGTTCATAAGGGCATATGACATGAGTTTATACTCACACCTTTTTTCTATTTTTAAGAATTTTAAATATTAGCAATCTTTTAAACATTGCCTGATTTTATGAGATTATTAAGTTATTCAGCAGTCAATGTGATAAAAAGTTGTATTATTCAAGTCATACCACTGCCCTTAGGTTAAAAAACCTTGGAGTTACACTATAAGTAACATGAAGTTAAAAGATATAAAGAATTTGCTATAAAGCCTGAAAAAATCTGCAACCTGCAGAAAGTATACCGTTGCAGGGGATATTTCCAAAAAACTCACTTTGGATTAAATAGCAATGATAATTCAAACAATGAAAATTGACATTTTGAAATCTTAAGAGCCCAAATAAAAAACACTTTTTTTTTCTCTCTCAATGTTGGTAATGTAAACACTTAATGTTGGTAATGTAAATTTAAGAATGTATTGTATTAATCGAAACTGTTTTATTTTAGAAGAAAAAGAGAAATTTGTAAAAATATCATAAAAGTATTGTACAATATATCATAAAAGTATTTTCAAAAATAGATGAAAATGTAAGTCATGATTCTGGCCCCTTTGTGTCTAATGAGGTATTAACAATTGCATGTCACAAGCCATTGATCTTGTCCAACACAATAAATTTGCTCTAAGTATATATTATATATAGTAACACATCGATCAATAAGTCTCGGGACTAACCAACAGATGGCAATTCTAATAACAAATCCATACCATTCTCAGTTAGTACCAGCTTTAGAAGTTATGTGTCAAACTTTCATGACATTCCGACATTGTGTCATTGAGTTACAGTGCTTTTAGTGACGCTACTTTTGCTATTTTCAAAACAATGGAAAAAACTGAATTTTGTGTGTTGATAAAACATTGCTTTTTATTGGGAAAAAATATCGTTCAAACTCAGCGATGGCATGAAAAGTGTTATCCGGGCTATTGCTCTGCTCCATCGAAAACATCCATTTGTCGGTGGTATGCTGATTTCAAAAGCGGTCGTACAGACACAAATGATGCTGAAAGCTCTGGTCGTCCAAATGAGGCGGTTACACCAGAAAACATAAAAAACACTCAAAATCGTGATGGACAATCGCAAAGTAAAGTTGCGTGAGATAGCTGACATCCTGAAGATATCATTTGGTAGTGTTTACACTATTTTGCATGAACATTTGGTCATGAAAAAGCTTTTTTCGAAATGGGCCGTGTTTGCTCACAATGGAAGAGAAACAACAATGCATCGATGATTCAGAACGCTGTTTGGCACTGTTTACGCGAAATAAACAGGAGTTTTTGCGTCGGTATGTGACAATAGATAAAACTTGGATCAACCCCTATACTCCAGAATCAAATCGGCAGTCAGCTGAGTGGAAAGCAGCCGGTGTAGGTCGTCCGAAGCGACCAAAAACTCAACAGTCGGCCGGGAAGGTTATGGCCTCCGTATTTTGGGATGCGCATGGTATACTATTCATCGATTACCTTGAAAAGGGAAAAACCATCAATAGCAAATATTACATACCGTTATTGGAGCGTTTGAAGGCAGAAATTGCTAAAACACGGCTTCATATGAAGAAGAAAAAAGTTCTCTTTCATCAGGCCAATGCACCGTGTCACAAGTCGATGGTAACGATGGCCAAATTGCATGATCTGAACTTCGAATTGCTTCCGCACCCACCGTATTCTCCAGATTTGGCCCCCAGCGACTATTGGCTGTTCACAGACCTCAAAAAGATGCTTCAGGGAAAGATATTTGGCTCCAACGAAGAAGTGATTGCCGAAACTAACGCCTATTTTGAAACCAAAGATAAATCGTTCTACACGGCTGGCATAGAAAAGTTATGAAAGCATTGGAATGAATGTATCGCTCTTGAAGGAGAGTATGTTGATGAATAAAGAAGAATTTTGGCAAACAAATGTTTTAGTAATTAGTCCCGGGACTTATTGATCGGTGTGTTAGTTACTGCAAGTAGTTATAGCAATTGAGTTAATGCTTTCGAAAAAGTCGTAAGTAACTTGTTTATGGGAGGAGCCAGGTTTATTGCTTGTATGCTTGGTTGAAACATTGAATTGACTAATTGATACAATAAAAAAATATTCATAAAAGAAATATAAATGGGAATTCATAGAAAAAGAAAAACCTAAATGTTTCACAGATACTATGAAGCGAATTTTTCAGCATTTACCTATCACACATTCCGTCCATCTCTGCAAGCAAAGTTCCGACCACACTGGTGTGAACTTGTTCCTGCCGTACACTTCTTACTGGAGCCAAGGCATCAATTTCATCAAAGAATATGATACTGGGTTTCATTTTGTTGGCCTAAAAAGAAATACAAAGTAATAAAAAACTGTAAATAACAAATACAAAAATTATAAAAATATTTGAACCAACACTGTAGTCAGGCGGAAGAATGTAATGATTTGAATTAAAAAATATTACATTATCTCAAGTATTATTTTGTTCCTCCTTTTTTAATTGGAATTTAAATAAATTTGCATGATTTTCAGTATATTTATCTTAACTATTCATTACTATTGGGTGTTAACATAAGTTGTGTCCGTTTTTTTCCAAATGAAGAGAACAAGATGACACAATAAAAAAAAATTGTTAATAATGTATTCTCCTTCATTATTTTACAACAAATTAGTCATTAATCTATTCTTCTTCATTATTTACAACTTGCGTCCGTTTTTTTCAAATTTAAAAATGGGCACCAAAAGTAAAACCAAATGGAAAAGGTTATGTCACTCGAAAGAAAATTTTCTGCTCTACAAGATATTGTGTTTGCTTTTACGTTACATATATTATTTTATTTGATTACAAGTCTTCAAAATGGAATGCCAAGTAGACGAAAGTGAGCATTTTCAACACCTCCTTCTATTCGCGTTCAATCGAACAAAAATCAATTGTCGAACATTGATTTTTGTTGTTTTCACTCAAAACATGTGGAACCCAAGCGTCGAACTTCTGGACTTTTCCCATTGATTTAAGATGGCGGCGGTATACAGTCATGTGATTTCAATTTATCGAGCTTTATTCCCTCGATTGAACGCGAACAGAAGGAGGTGTCGAAAATGCTCACTTTCGTCTACTTGACATTCCATTTTGAAGACTTGTAATCAAATAAAATAATATATGTAACGTAAAAGCAAACACAATATCATATAGAGCAGAAAATTTTCTTTCGAATGACGTATAACTTTTACCATTTTTTTTACTTTTGGTGCTCATTTTTTTAAATTTGAAAAAATCGGATACAACTCACCCAATATATAAAAAAATTAAATACTAAAAGACGATTTTTTATAGTTATTATCATTACAGTGAAAGAAGAGCATTAAAAAGCATACCTGTTGGAATAAAAGCTTGATATTCCTTTCGCTTTCCCCGACATATTTCTTGAGGCAATCAGCTCCCTTCCTCATGAAGAAGGAGACTTTCCGTCCACCTTGCAACGAGCATTCGTTGCCTAGCGCCCGCGCCAGAAGTGTTTTGCCTGTGCCAGGTGGACCATGGAAGAGTACTCCTCGAGGAGGTTGCGTTCCAAACTTCTCAAACAACTGCGGATACATCAGGGGAAATAGGACCATTTCTCGAAGGCATCTTATGTGTCCTTCTAAACCACCAACCTAAAATGATCAGGGTTAGTTAAAATATATTGTGTTATGATTTTATG
>CATKWJ010000424.1:0-17316 GCA_949825065.1 Odontocerum albicorne | reverse complement strand
TTCTATCGCAACGCACATATTTCACTTCTTGTACATAACACCTTCTCATACGACTCCCACAATTCTTCTGACATTTTACTTTTTTTTTCTTTCAAAATATCATTCAGCTGATCCAATCACACTCTTTGTTACCTATATCTACTCACATTTGCAATGTATTATTTCTTCATTCAGTAATTCTACATGCCCACACCATTTTATTGTGCTCTTTTTGATATTTCTTTATACATCGTAGAATATGCCTTATTAATTAACAATCATAATAGGGAATCGAACCGGAAAGAACAGCGTTTTATCAACTAAGTCACGGAGACCGGCACCATAAACACATTTTTTTTTCTGAATTTAACTTTTCGTTATCTTAAGTGTGAATATTAATTTTATTTAGATTCATGACGAAAAAGTGTTTAGTGTAGTTTGTTCGCATACATTTAGTAAAATTAAGATTAAATGCGAAGGTGTTAATTTATTTTATGGTCTTTTTTATTGATCACTCTGCCTACTGGCTACCGTCTTGAAATCTCATATAAATGTTTTCAGGTGATAAAATATTTTTGATGTTTTAGCGTTTTGTGCAATAAAACTATCAAAATTATGTTTGACAAATTCACAGATAAATATGTTAATGTAAAAATTGTTAGTATACTTAACCTGCTGTTGTTAAATACGTGAAATGCAAATTGTTTTTCATTGTTGTATTTCTATTGTATTCGAAAAGCTTTTTAAGTGTATGTACATTCTGAAGTGTAAAATAAGGAAGGTGGCAAGTATTTGTAATGTTGTATGACTTTTTTTGATATGTAAATTCTCTAAAATTTCAATGCTTATGAAACAATGAATTCAAGCGAAGAAAGTATATAATGACAACAGACTGGAATCTTTTTTTCTAAACGGGTTGCAATGTTAATCAAACCCAACACCCATTGAGTTTAAGACAGATATCTTACCAAGTAGGCTACAGACGTTGTTGAAATTATCTTATAATGCACTATTCAAGTGCAAGAACAGCTAATATATGATGTAATAGACGAAAGAGAAAATCTATGGATATGAAAAATACGAAATACGTGCCAAGATAAGAAAATCTGACGCCTTATCCTCTCTGTCTACCCTATCAAGAAAGCGACGTGATGGTATGTATTTGTACAACACAGTTGTTTTTGAGTAATTTACATTACGTGTAGAGAGAAAAAAAATATTTTAAAATAATAAAAGACTTCGTAATATTGATTGAATAAAAAACCATAACCAGAGTAAACTCCCACATGACATAATCAATTTAAGACATTTGGAACTTAATAAAAATAATCACAAAATGTACGTTCAACAAATCTCAAATCCTGAATCAATGTGGACTTTTCTACTTGGGATCACCAATCTCAAGACTGCAAGAATCCCGTATAATATTGATTAAACGTTTCGTGTTTTTGTACGTGTTGTAAACGGTTTTTGTAATGTCTGGTTAGTAACCATAGGGGGTCCATTCTAACTTGGGGGGCTGGCCACACGATCATAGAGAAATAATATGACAAATCAATCTAGAAATAAATTATCGTTGATTAATCCGAGGCATCATCTGATAACGTGTTTATAAACTGTTACGGAAATTCAAGATGTTTTGTTTAAGCAGGCACTCATCATTCAAATGTGTCTTTACAAAGTATTTTATTATTCGACACATATTAAAAGAGATCTTTATTTAAACTGTTACGGAAATTCAAAATGTTTTATTTAAACAGGCGTTCGTAGTTCAAATATGTCTTTACAAACTATTATATGTTTATTATTAGACACATAAAAAGCGATCTTTATATAAACTGTTACATAAATTCAAGATGTTTTGTTTAAGCTGATACTCATCATTCAAATGGATCTATACAAAATGTTGTATTGTTAGGCACATTACACTGGTTTTTGAATTTTTATTCTAACTTTATTTAAGATCATCGAATATTTTATTTCGGATCCATACGTGAAAGAACCAGATCACGTGAGCCTTATCTTTTATATTGTATCATATTGAATTAACTATTTAATAGACCACTCATAGATTATTTTTGACTCTCTGATCACAGCATACAAGCAACAGATTTCAACCCTCTTATTTTTTTAAATACTAACAAAGTTAAATTAGTACTTCATTCATTTCTTTATTACGATATCCTTCAACAAATGCGAATTGGTGATTCGGACTTCAGTCCCGTTAATCAAGTACGAGTATGTATGCACGTATCTCGCAGTTTGTTATTTCATGTGTTGGCATTACTACTCCACACTTGAAAAGGTATTTTTTTTATCTACATGAACAGGAGAGTGAGCTTAATATATAATATCCTTGCGGGCTTATCCTTTATTGGTGGAGGTTTATCTCGTCGACCATAGGGATGTTATGAGATGAACCCAGACCGTTTGAAAAATTCTCTTCTCTCAGAATATGTACTTACTATGGTGATATCAAGAAACCTATTGTATATTTATTTATTAATAATTTATTTAAAGGTAACAACACTCACACGTCTACCATGTGCAAGTGTTGCTACCAGGCGAACTTTTAACAAGACTGGGACGTATTTTTTAGACACCATACAGAAGCCCTTCTCTACGCTTTATTTGAATGGGCTGCATGATCTTAACACGAGTGTAAACGTCTCCCACCCGTTCAGCATTAAAACACCAGTCTTCCCTTAGTAGATCGGGATAGGAGGTAGAAACACGTGTAGCGAGGATTTATGTAAGAACAAAGCAATTTATTGTTAAATATTCCGTTTACTAATTTTATATGCCCATTCTATATATTTGTTTAAATTTTTTGTTAGTTTTCCTTAAATATAGCTTTAATATACTACGTTAACAACACGGTCATAGATATCAATAAATATTATGAAACAAATGCTGGTTGGCTGGAAAAAAATATTTTGAAGCAATGAATCTATGTTAATTTACATGAAAGTGTTAAATAATTTAGTAAACATGTTACCATGACATTTACTTTTTCAAAATTGATCCCCATTTTTTACCATCGAGAATTCGAGTCTAAAACTCTCGAGTGGAAGACAGCCGTCTTACCAATTACTTATAAATGAATTTTACTATTATTAATAAAAACAGTTAGTAAAATTTCTTATAATTTCTTCGATTTCAGTGTAATAATGGGAAAACGTTCGTTTTGCAGTAAAAAGTTCCGCTCAAACGGTGTTACGAACGTTGTTACAAGTGTTAATCAATCGGAAAAGGAAGCTGCAATAAATTGCAGAGCGATAAGACGTTTTATTACAACATAATATTTGAGTTATAACATTTCCAACTTCCTCCGATAGGATTTATGGAGATGTTCCCCTCCCCAGACTTTGGAAATAGCTAGCAAAGAATGAGCTATTTCAAACAATTGAATATCAAACTGTTGTAATAAATTATTTATCATGTTTTATTTAGTCAAAGTACATACGACATTTGAAATATTTAAACAAATGTTTGTTTTATTAGAATTAAACAACAATAATAAATTACACACAACCTTCACAATCTAGTTAGTAAGACGTTTACCTTCAACTCGGAGAACTCAGGATCGATTCCCGATGGTGGTAGTCAACAATAACGGGTCCAAGGTGAGTTTTCACGAAGACGGTTTTAATACACTTCTGTTATTTAGGAAGAACTCTTACCAAAGTATTATAATAAGCTCACTCGGTTGTATTGTTTATAACGACTAAACATACTACAGTAGAATAGAAAATATAATATGTTTAGTGAAAAAATGTAATATTTGAAAACAAATACAAACAATGTAATTATTATTGTTATTTAACTAATCTCTTTAACTTTGTATGTATATCCGCATAATTCGCTTTGTAAAATTAATTTTCTTCTGTTGAATGGTTTGTGGGATCTTAATTTTAACATGATAATATTCAAAAACGATTCGATAAATCTTTCAAATATTCGAGTCATGAAAAATTGAATTCAATACATCTATACGGGTTAAAGAAGAGATTGACTTAATGATTACAATAGAATAATTGATTATAAAATAAATCTTTAAAAAAAATGAAAATGCGAGGCAACCCATGAACCTTGAAATATTGAAATTAACCCTTATTTATAAACATAGAAAAATACGCGTTGTTCACTACAAATTGAATAAGAAACTGAAATAAGTTATAGAGAAATATTTAAAAAATATGAAAGACTACATTATCAAATTAACAAATATGGTGAAAGCAAATGATTTATTTAAAGTAAATAAATGTTATTTATGATTTCCCTACTAGGGATATTATATAGCCTGATAGTGATGATGATGCTTAAAGTAGAGGAAACTTACTGAGGTATACTATCTTGTAGAAACCAAATGAAATTCTTCTGTACAAATTTTGAAAATGTACATACACATACGAGTATGTATGGTTTTAGGTGTTAACATAAGTTGTATCCGTTTTTTTTTTTCAAATTAAAAAATGAGCACCAAAATTAAAACAAAATGGTAAAAGTTATACGTCATTCGAAAGAAAATTTTCTGCTCTACAAGATATTGTGTTTGCTTTTACCTTACAAATATTATTTTATTTTATTACAAGCCTTCAAAATGGAATGTCAAGTAGACGAAAGTGAGCATTTTCGACACCTCCTTCTGTTCGCGTTCAATCGAGGGAATAAAGCTGCCAAAGCTGCCAAAGCTGCTCGCGATATTTGTGAAGTGTACGGTGAAGATGCTACGAATTAAAGGACAGCTTCTCGATGGTTTTTGCGTTTCAAAGACGGTAATTTCGACCTGAAGCGTTCCGGACGACCAGTTTACTTCGATGAGGACCGCTTAAACCATATTATTCATGAAGATCTCCTTCAAACCACCGTAGAATTGGCTGAGCAGATGAATTGTAGTCACATGACTATATACCGCCATTTTAAATCAATGGGAAAAGTCCAGAAGTTCGGCGCTTGGGTTCCACATGTTTTGAGTGAAAACAACAAAAATCAACGTTCGACAATTTATGCTGGTTCGCTCGCGCGTCATCGAGCTACGCATGGCCGCAAGCAAAGGTTCCTTTACCGCATCATTACTGGTGATGGTAAATGGTGCCTTTATGTGAATATGAAGAAACGGAAAGAATGGGGGAGTTATGGTCAACAACCAACGCCCAGAACGAAACAAGGTTTGCATCCGCGCAATACCATGTTTTGCATTTGGTGGGATTGGCAAGGCGTCATCTACTACGAGATACTTGAACGCAATCAGATAGTCAACGCGGAGCTATACATTCTGCAAATGCAGCGGCTCAACACTGCAATTCAACAAAAAAGGCCGTATCGGCAATATGGCGTTATTCTGCAACACGACAACGTCCGCCCTCATATCGCCAACATTACGAAAAATGCCATTCGAACGCTTGGTTGGGAAGTCCTGCCGCACCCTCCATATTCTCCAGACCTCACGCCGTCGGCTTTCCACCTTTTCCGGTCATTTTCGAACAATTTGCGCTGCATTTCGTTCAATAATGACGTCGAATTGCGGACATTGTTGGACGAATTCCTCGGGTCAAGACTGGGTGGTTTTTATCGCACAGGCATTGAAAAACTTGTAGAACGTTGGCAAGAAGTTGTAAATAATGAAGGAGAATACATTATTGACTAATTTGTTGTAAAATAAGGAAGGAGAATACATTATTGACTAATTTGTTGTATTTTTTTATTGTTGTGCCCTCTTGTTCTCTTCATTTGAAAAAAAAAATTAAAACAACTTATGTTAACACCAAATACATACCATGTTACTATTGAAATAGGCAAAAACCACTGATGCCCATATATCTTTATCCATACACATAACGTTGACCTCATCTACATCTCATCATATTATATATCCGTAACTAAACCAAATTAGTAAGATAAATTAGTACGCTTACTTAACACCTAGACGTCCCAAATTCCATTCCCTTTAGACTGAGTGCACATTTTTTCCAACATTTATTTATGAATTTATTTGAGTTGTATATTTATGTAAATATTTATTATTTTGACCTTCTTTGTGATCTAGTTACTAAGACGCTGATCTTCCACCCAGGTGTTATGAGTTTGATTCCCTATGGTACCCAAAAATATGATACCAACCTGGTTAAACTCGCACGCGATAGATGTGTTTGAGTATTTTTTTTATTGTGCTCGCATTCGACCTCCTTGGCCTAGTTGGTATGATGATAGACTTTCTTTCACCTGGAGTTTCAGTTCAATTTTCGAGGGTATTTAAAAATTAAAGGAAAGGGTTCTACTTGTAATAATACTTGCCGTCGCTAGATGTGTGTAAGTGTTGTTACCTGTCCATGCAGTATATTTAACACGTACTTGCCTACTCTAGAAGTCCACATCACCAATATCGATAAGTTGACGGGTACCATGTAAATTAATGATACACGTTGTGACTAAGAATTTGGAGCGCTTTTAAGATGAAAGTTGTTACAAAACTATACTACTATAGAAAGTCCATAACGATAACTTACATATTCTTTTCGATTTCTTATACTTTATACGTTTTTCTCATTTTTCCTTTCTATAATTTCTAAAAAAATCGAGAATCTCTGCGCAAATGTCAATATTTTTTAATTGATACAATTATTCATGTATTTTGTATAATAGTTTACGTTTTTTTACAACTATCATATCTAAAGAATTGAGAATCACTGACAAACATCAATATTTATTTTTTGAAAACAAGTATTCTTGTATTTTATATTCTTATCGAGTTTAGTATTTTTCTATCTTATCTTAGAAATTGAGAATCACTGCCAAAATATAAATATTTCTTTTATTAATACAAATATTCTTACATGTTGTATTATTGTTGACATTTTTTTAATAAAACTACCATATCTCAATAGTTTAGAGTCACTGCCTAACATAAATATATATTTTTTAATACAAATATTCTTGAATAGTTTATTCTTATGGAATAATCTTTGAAATTGAGAATCACTGCCAAAATGTAAATATTACTTTTATTAATACAAATATCCTTACATGTATTATTGTTGACATTTTTTTAAAACTACCATATCTAAATAGTTTAGAATCACTGCCTAACATAAATATATATTTTTTTAATACAAGTATTCTTGAATATTTTATTCTTATGGAGTAATTTTAGAAATTGAGAATCACTGCCAAAATATCAACATTTCTTTTTTTTTTAATACAAATATTCTTGTATAGTTTAAGATTCGTCTGTAATGTATTAATTAATGATAATTTTAATTGATTCTTGTTTCAGGAAGAGCCGCATGACGCCGCGCCGAGTTTATTAATTCTAATTACAGGTGCCGTTTGTTTTTCATTATCATTAACATTTTTCATTACGAATTACAGTTATGATGAAAGATTACGGAATAGAGATGCTAAAAAGTTTTAGAAACTTTTTTATACGGGTTTGGGGTGTATTGTCAGGTTATTTTTAATAATTAATTGATAGATTACTTTTTTTTTTATTAAATTGAAAATATTTTGATGAGATAAGAAGGCGTCTACGTATGCAAAAGTGATCGTCCATTTATTTTGTTTTTATTGTATCGAATATCACTTAATTGTTTTCACTTCAGGTATATGTAATATCCTCTTCATTCTCATTTTACGACAAACTCCATGGCCTAGTTGGTAAGTTATAGTAATTCTGTCCAAGGGTTGCGGATTCGATTCCCATTTGTTCTCAGTATTTTAATGATGCATACCAGTTTGGTTTTCACTTATGACTTCTATCATATATTTCTGGTTGGTAGACAGATTTTGCAACATGGCAACATATAATGAAACTGTCCACGATAATGTCAGGTTATACAGTATGCAAAGAAAGTGTAATATTTTACAATATACTATTTCAAAATCCACGAATATAACAAAATGTTGCAAGATATTAAACCTGCCACTCGTCTTGGAATTTTGATTTTCATGCTATCAGAAATTTGGATTTGATCTGTCAATATTTCTTGAAGTGCAAGAGCTTACACGAAATAAATCAATACACTCACTGGCGTATTTTATCGTCAGAATGTCTGAAAATTATATCACGAGGGATAGCCTACCTATCGCACAATATATTTTTTTTAAATCATTGTGACCCGGTCAGATATCATCATCGTATTGTAGAGCTTTCCACCTGCAGCAACATTTTTCAGCCAAAATTCAGTAATCAGTTAAATAAAAATCGTTATTGAAGCGTCGAGTTATCAAAAGGTGGAATTATGCACAGTTTAGCTTTGATTGTAAAAAAAATCCAGTAGAGAGGGAATTGAATATAATTAATAATGCGAGTTCTATGGAGGAAATAAGGAAACCAAAGATGTTACATGAAAAATCATTTTTTTAAAACGAAAACATCTTTTTATTATCAATTTTATTGTGTGTTCTTAAATTAAAAATTACTAATTGAAAATATATGTACATTTTTATTATCATGAAAAAATTGTGACTGAAAAAAATCACGTTAATAATATCACATAATACATATTGACAGCTATTTTTACTTCTTTAATATAATACAATAATACACATATCATAAATGTTTTTTTGTATGACAAAAAGTTTTTGCGAGGTCTTTTATAATTTAAATTGTGTAAATATATGAAGAAATATTTGCAAAAAAAACTATTATAACTGGATAGTATGACATTCAATAAGTTCATTTATAAATCATTGATTGAAGGTTAATTTTCTTGCATACTTTTTTTTTATTTTTAGAAACTCTGATTTGAATATAAGAATGTTCAAAGCCTTAGTTACTAGAAATAATTCATGAAAATCAAATGTAATTTGCTAACAATCAAAATTACAAACATGTGATTTTCACAGATCTGTTTTCGCAAGTGAGAAGCTGTCCGAGTTGGCCCGATACGGGCTTTTGGACAATATCATTTTATGTTTTTGAGGCGGAAGGTTTGGCCGGAAATACGAGTATAGCTGTATCCTGGGGGCGCCGGATGTTCATTTTCTTGTTTTCATTTCATTTTCTTTTTCGATTGATTAGAAAGTTTTCTTTATTGTTATAACACCACACGCAGGGGCACCTTCCTTGTCCCTTACCTATTATTGCGAGGATGAACGAGCAGAGAGGAACATCGAGTCAAGTAGTTGGAATTTGCCTGTAGAAGAATTGCCATCTGACTGTAAACTGTCTTGGAAAACTGGGATGTCTTTTGACAGGTTCCGTATACGAATTGGGACAACCAAGGATAATGTGTCAAAATGAGGAATGCTACGTGATGAGATGGCTCTCAGTATCTGTGATAAAAAACAGTCCATACAACACTTGCTGTAGAGTCCGAAGAGCCCGGCGTCTGGCACCGAAGAGAACTTGGTTCAGTGTTGTCCAGATGATGGAATTATATTATATTTCCTTTAACACGTAAAGATGAAAAATGCAAAAAAAAATTATATTTTTTCTAAATTATCAGATCTTTGTGATGTAATTCCAGTTAACATTTTGTCTGCCACAAACTGTTAGAGAAATGTGTGGATCTGTGAAGGTTTTTTTTGGATTTCGTTTTCCTTTGGTATATTTTCTATGGTTTCTTACCAAATATATCTTTCTTAACATATGCAGATGCGGGGAAGTACCGTACATAATATCCGCAGCTACCATTTATCTTTAAAATCGACTTATAAACAGGTATTCAATATTTTTTTGATCTATCAATAATAGTGGGCATGAACCCAAGGTAAGAGCGTCCTTGAGGAGAGTCTGCTATCTAAACAGCGCTACATAAATTATTCTTTATTATTATTATTTGAAAGAGAAGAAACCAAAATAAAACGAAATACTTACATAAAAAAATCCACAATTAAATCACGAAATTAAATGTTGAAACTAAATGAAAACCGTCTTACCTTAAAAAAATTGTTTCCCTCACTTCAAGAAAATTTGATATATTTAGACAAAATTCTAAAAGTATTTGAGTGCCTGAAATAATAATCTTATATTGGAAATTTTCAGTAATTTAACATCTTACCTTGAGTTAACACCGATACAAAATAAAACATTTTACGATGTGCTAAGATATGTTTCTTAGTTGTTTGTATTCTGCGGTCATTTTATCCTGTATGTTTATTGTTATTTTTTTATTATGTCCCTTGTCATCTTCTTTTTAAGTTTTCACGTTGCGGTCCCCTTTCACAAATGGCAATAAAAAGTTGTACGTGTTGAAAAGGCAGGTAGCTGGAGTGATATATAAAAGACAGAAAAATAATAAATTGGTCAAGGAAACGACTAACGCCATCATCCTAAGTCCAGACCTTGGTACGTGATTCAAAAGTTTATGTCAACAAACTAAAAATACAAGGACGTGACATTAAGTACAAAGATGCCTACTTCATAGATAAGTTATGTACAAAAAAGTAACAACGATAAAAATTTACATTATCATCATCACCATCACATGTCCTTATCAGAGTAGGCTGAGAAAACAGATATATCACTTCAGTATATCCTGGTACATATCTAACGCTTTTACAACGTCCATACACATCATCATGCATACCTTCTTATTATGTTATATAGGCTTTCATCTTCCCTTATTCAGAATTTGGTAAAAAAAATACACAGTAAATATTTTGTAATATTGATATGCCTATATTAAAACGAGTAAAAAATGTGAAGACTTATAGTTGTTCGTTGGTGATGTGAACATATCGAAAATCGTGGCCGGCAGACACAATTGAAAAGTTATATTGCCATTGGCCCCATTACTCGAGCTTTTGGTTTTAGAGCCACTAAGTAAGACACGTTATTTCTAATATTTAAAAAAATATACATATTTTATTATTTACTTTGTAACATTTTTAATCTGGCAATATTATTGGGTTAAGTCTCGAGTTAGAGCAACCTTAAGGAGAGTTTGCCCTCTAAATGGCGCAATATAATTTGTCGTTTTATTATTATTATAAATGCAAAAGTAATAATCTTACAAGCTATTCTATGGAGCTTAACCATATTAAAACTTAAAAAAAATAAACAAAATCTTAAAATCTATAATTCTTTCTTCCATGTCATGAAACAACGGTTAAGGATCGTAATCAATGGTGACACTGATGATCTTTAACATCTCTCTGGTTAGTTGGAATAGATTACCACAAGGTACTAAGCCCGTTGTACTGTTACAACAAAAATTCGATACAATAATACAATACTAATGATATATTACTTGTTTATGCTACTAATTATTATATATATATTGAGTATCCATTTATACAAAGGGGGGGGAGGGGGTCGGGGTTCGCGTAGCATACATATTAACCTAAAAACCTTTCTCAAAAGTGTATCTGATTTTCTAGATAACTGGGTCTGTTAGCTCAATCAATCTCAATAAGATAGTTCACAATAAATAATGTGATATCAGGTATGGTAAAGTATTTTAATCTTGAAAATTAGCATGAATCGAAAAAATATCCATTCGGAGGAAAATAAACATAAAACATTATTATTTTACGATTGTTTTGTCAAAAACATCGGTGTTTTTTATCTACCTTATTGACCTTGTGTCACCTTCACAAATTGCTTCTGTCAACACCAAATTCATAAAATATTGGACCTCTAACCTTTATATAATATGTAAAACTATGATTTTGACACGGATATTTTTCTTCAGTATTTTGTATTTTGTCAATTACAATGATTCCTTCTATCTTTTAATTCGATTTTTTAAACTCAATAAATAAATATTTGTTGTATTTTTATACAATTTTCAAAAAACTCAAAGATGAAGAGATTTAAATTTTATTAACGAGTATACATTACTTGACTGGCACATGTACTTAATAAAGGATCGTTCAAATTGAGCGTTTTTTTTTATTCCATTTTTTTTTAATTATTGAATAAAACACACAATTGGCTTTGATTTCAATTTTTTTTTATTGGCCATTGAAGTATAATATATGACAT
The DNA here is from genome assembly GCA_949825065.1 of Odontocerum albicorne. Classification (NCBI taxonomy): domain Eukaryota; kingdom Metazoa; phylum Arthropoda; class Insecta; order Trichoptera; family Odontoceridae; genus Odontocerum; species Odontocerum albicorne. The sequence continues at coordinate 5,405 of CATKWJ010000424.1, read as the reverse complement.
TTAAACACAAAAAAACAATATCCGCCAAATGTTCACCTCTTGCATGTCCACATACGTCCAAATTTTCGATGACATTTTGGCATAATTGCGGTTCTAACTCCCCAATTACGCGAATAATTTCGTCATTCACCTCAGGAATTGATTGGGGGCCATTCTTATAGACCTGGCTTTTCACGTAACCCCAGAGAAAATAGTCCAACGGTGTCAGATCACATGATCTTGGTGGCCAATTAACATCACCGTTTCCGGAGATTACAATATATAAAATAATTCAACAATTTGAACGCGTTGTTGTATTGTATACGACTCCATTTTTATAAATGTCATACATTACACTTCTCAAATGTCACAAGACTCAGGCAAGTTCGCGACGCCATCTGTGTTTTATCCAAGAATAAAAAAAACGCTCAATTTGAAAGACCCTTTTACATACCGTAACGCTTTCCCCTGCTGGAGTAAGCAGCGAGGACAGAGCTTTCAGACAGACTTTCCTATTTTGACAAATATATTTCACCCTTTCCCCATCCATACACCTTTTCATACAGCTCCTATGATTTGTCTTCCTTCTTATACTTTGTCCTTTCAAAATATCATTAACTTTATCCGACCATATTTTCTTGGTATTCCTAACCACGCTTTTCACTCAGATTACACTGTATATTTTTAACAGTATTTTTTTATTCATTCGTTCCACGTAAAAAAAACATTTTAATGTACTCTTCTTCAGCTTACTCAACACATCAGCCTTAAGGTCACATTCATCCCTAATCACTTCTTCGTTTATGTCATACATTGTCCCCCCACGTATTCTGTTAAGTACATTTTAAGCGGTACATACAAAGGGATCAACAACGTTCAAAAGTTTATATGAATATAATGGATCTAGTTTATGTTAAAAATATGAATAGGTTTGTTTGAAACAGACTAATATAATATATTGATAATATGTACACCCAGTGACTTTTATAACGCCTCCCAATTTCAACTATTAATTAGTGCATAATATTTATAAATTCCATAACTCCCGCAGCCTAGTTGAAAAGAGATCTATCTTTCAACACAAGGGTTGTGAGTTCGATTCCAAGTGATGTCAAAATAATAATAGAAAAAGTGTCTGGTTCTTACTAAAGACTTTTTGAAAACTTTCTAGTTGATAAGAAGAGATTGTAAAACAGCAATAAACAAATCCAATTTTACTGTATACAACAAAGGTGTAATACAATAAAAAATCGATTTGAATAATTTATTTCACGTATTTCATTTCACATAAACACGAAAATGAAGTTCGTCCAAATACTGATCTTCTCGATAATTTTGTGTGGTGTTGTAACTTGGATCTTGGGAGAATCAAAAAGACTTTGAAATGTGGTGTTGGCCATTGTTAATGTTCCGGACCCCATGAACAGCTATGAGAAGAAATATGTCCATCTTACCCGAGCTCAAAATAAAGAATCGCCTCCCGCCATTGTGTATGCGACGTGTCCTGCAGTATTTCGGCTACATCATGAGAAGAGAACCGAATAGTCTGAAAAAAAAACGTGTGGTCTTCGGAAGCGTCGAATGAACGAGATTTCGAGGAAGACCCCCAATCAGATGGAGTGACTTGATCAGGACTGCGACGGGGTCTTCAATATCCGATGCTCTCCAATCAGCCTGAGACAGATCCAGATGGAAGGAGACCATTAAAGGGGACGTCGACGGCTGCCGCCATCGTCAGACATGAGGAATAGGACGATGGAGAGGTTTAATTTCACTAAGTACCAGATGGTCAGAGTTTTTTTATACAAAATGCAGCTGAGGTTTAGTTTTTTTTATTAGCTTTATTCAATATACTCGTATATCAACATTTTGACGATAGAGAATATATATGATTGTCAAAGCTTTTTTATTTTTAATTAATCTCCTATACTGCTAACTCCAATATTAACTTATATATGTAAAATATATATTTGTGAATAATAATAATAATAACCCGTTGAACAATTTCCTAACTTAATTTAATTTCACTTACTACAAAAACAACGAATTTATGAATATAAAAATATCTCCTCCCTTGTTAAAAAAACGGTTTTGAACTTTTATACCTTATATAGATTTAGTATTTTTATGAATAAACCGGAAAGGTTTGAAGTTTTCCTGGAAATAATAAATTTTAGATTTATGTAATAGTAATTCGGCAACGCCTATCAAATAGAAAATATTCATTAGTATTCAAAAACAGTAGCAACGTCCTGTTCTATCTTTCTGTCTTAAGGCAAATATCTTTATAATTAATTATACAAGTTTACAAGGATCGTGTCATAAAATGACTATTATAATTGAAAATTATTATTTGCGAAGAACAAAAAACATAGAAAAAGATGTAAACGTTTTTTATCTCATTTTATAAACGAAATAAGTTTGATATTCAGCGTTGACCTCCGTTGCATACATAGTAAGACATCTGTCTTCCGACATAGAGGTTCAATTCCTATTGGTACCCAAATTATTTTAAAAAGAGTATAAGTTTGGTTTTTATTTATTTCCTTCTTTACCTTATACCTTTCTGGTCTAGGGTACCATATTAATGAATTAATATGACTTTCTAAAGTAATCTTAATCAATGTGTTAATATTCAACTTCCGTCGCCTAGTTGGTAAGAAGCTAGTCTTCTACCTCTGGGAGTTTCGGGTCCGATTTCCGATGGTACTAAAAAGGTAAACAAAAGAATCCCATTTTGCTTAAAGACTTTGTTTGATAGATTCTCGTTAGACGTTGAGTGTTGTAGCCAGTGAAGGCACGATAGTTTTTTAAACACGTACGATGACGAACTGTTAGTCAATTGCCTCTTCCAATTCCTTACTCAAAAGATCATGAATGGGACCGAAAACAAATTTGATCTCTGTGGCCGAGTTAGTAAGACACTCGTCTATCGAACTGGAGGATTGATTCCCGTTGTAACCCAGATTTTTTTTTAATAATTCCAGTCTAGTTTTCGCTTAAGGACTCTTTAAAATCTTTTTGATTGATTGGAAAATATCAAAACGTTGGAACATATCAATTGGTTATATACCAATAAGCTCGCCAGGTTGTACTGTATGCAACGAAAGTATAATAAATTACAATAATTAATGTTATTTTTCAAGTATTATGTTCCATATTATTTTTTGTTATATTTTTGTCAATTTTGTAAAACCACGACATATATTGCGTGTAATACAATGTTGTCTCCCGGCCACACTCATGAATGTGTCCACATCATCAATTCGGATGTGACGATGGATAACATAGGAAAGAAAAAAATGCTTACATTAAAAAGCAAATATACATATTTTATTAATTATTTGATTCTCTATTTGTTTCCCTCAAATGAAAATCAATCAAGGTATACGAAACAGGTTAGCATTCCAAATGAATAAAATAATCAGTTTCACATACACGGAAGTTAGGTGTGAATGATCACAAATTGAAAATAACAAATTCCATAATTTTCCCTATCATATACGCCATCATCATAAACATCTGCTAATGGTGAACACCTACTCTAATTAAAACACAAATTCTTAATGGATTAAAAACTCCACGTGATATAAAATTGAATAAATTTTCAACAAACGAAATTTTATCATTTAAATATCTTGAATAAGTTTGTGTGTAAAATATATATAAAAGTGTAATTTATTGCAAGATATAAATTACAATATTCAATTAAACAATATATATTCGTGGGAATACGTGGGTTGCACTGTGTTGCGGTATATTAGACATTAACATTAGCGGTCTTACACGATTTTATCTCTAGCTATGCTATACTCTTATATATTATACAAAGCATGTTATAGTTTTTTTGTTAATTTTAATCAATTATTATTTAATCAATTATATAGTGTTTTAAACGATCAAAGGCGTTATTATATAACTGAGGATAATTTACATCAAATGTCAATGTAGAGTAGAAAATAATGATCATTTTTTTTGTAGTACTCAAATTCGAATTTTCAGTTAACACGAATATAAATACAACTTGTCACATGAAATTGCAAACATTTATGTGAATCATATACAAAAAATATCAAAAGTACGTGCTTGACTACCACATAAAATACAAACTTGAGACAGGTCAAGGCTCAGGGTAATCAAAGACCCTAACATACAAAAATAATAACAAAAATAAGCCTACGTATAATTAATCCACTCCAATACACACAAAAAACAAAATCCTATTGAAACTTCAACATACTTTAAAGTACAGAGATCTCGAAAAGTTTGAGATAAACAAAGTCAAAAAAAAGGAGAGAAAAAAATATAGTACGAACATATATATTTTATATACCATCACGCAATGTCCCTTCTGGGGTATGTAGAGCGGACAGATTTCGCCTCGTCCACATCCATACTGTACAGCATCAGTACAAAGACTGCAGAATATGTGGTTGTCGCTCAATCCTCGGAGATGCTGGCGTGACTTCAATGAGTCTTGCTGAAGAGATTATTTGTTGGCCGGTAGAAAGTTGTAGAAATGAAAACACTGTAGACATATCAGACTCGAAGATATTTTGATCATTCTGCGTTCCGTCCGATCATAATGGAAGGACCAAACCAAAACAGAAACGATTTATTTCAATTCAACAATTTTCAAACAATAATTTAACAGTGTTTACATGAAATACAAAATAAAAATGACAAATCTATATGACGCATACGTCCGATACACATATATTTTGTCATGCATATTATCCTATTTTTCTCTTAGTTAAAATTTATTCAACCATCTCCTTTTACTCTTTTTTCGGTCTACCTCTTCTTCACTTTCCATCCACTTCATAAAAATATCGTAAGTCTTTCACAACTCATTCTCTCAATGGGACTAAATCATCTCAAGATTTCTTTAATTCTAATTATACTCGTACATCCATCGCTAGTCAACAGTTCCGTAGTTTTTGAATAATGTAAATTATGAAACAAACTGGAGATGGTACTTTGATTTAGTATTTATTGTAACTTTTAATGTTTAATTGTACTCCAGGAAAACGAATAAAAAGAATCAATAGTCTTAAACGATTTTATATCTTAAAATATACTTACATAAGAAATATTATATACGGTTTTTTATTCGTTTTAATCAATTGTGACTTTTCTTAAGTTTTTACAATAATTCAAGTCGTTTTTATAATCACTGAAAATTATTTCAATGAAATGTTAATTAATCTAGAGTAGAAAATATTCGTTATTATTCTAACACACAATTCGTACACACCGTCATGTCATGCCCTTTTTAGGATAGGCAGGAATAATATAATCTGGTCTCGTTCACTAGTTCTCAACTTTAGTTGTACATCGGTTGACTTTGCCTCATTGACTTTATAGACAAAATATATCGATATTACTTGAACTTGGTTACAAAATTTGTGTTATTGTGGATGAAT
>CATKWJ010000423.1:0-48205 GCA_949825065.1 Odontocerum albicorne | reverse complement strand
AAATATATATATATATATATATATTTTTTTTTTTTTTTACAATAATTATTTATTTGCATTTTTCTTGGTCCATCCCATTGATGAGTTGAATAAGTTGCCGCTTATCTACGGGGGGCAAGTGTCGGTAATATTTACTTTAGATAAACCAAAAGCCGCGTTACTCTCGGATAATATACAACACAATACGTTAATATATCTCATATTATTTACTATCCACTGGTAAGAAAAACCTAAAGATGAACCCAATTAACGGTTATTAATTACATTCTATTTTATATTGTTTATAGTTAAGGCATTAACATTGTGGAGGTTTAAAGACATTGTAATTTGTTTTATCAAACACTGTTTATTCCACTTTTTGTAACGGTATAACCCTACCGGTTTCAAAGCTTTCGCCTCATCTTCAGGGGAGCACAAACAAGTCTTGAAACAAGCAGTTATACCGTTACAAAAAGTGGAATAAACAGTGTTTGATAAAAATATAGACATCTCCAGTGTCACCACCGTAAACCACTCTGATTCTCCACTTTGTATTGTGCTTTTTATTATACTCGTCACGGGAAATGGGCATTTATTCATTAAATTACAGAAAACCTAGTGAGTAGTAATCCCAGATAGGAAACACTTGCAACAACACTTCGAAGTCCTGTAGGTCACTATTTTTTGTTATCCTGTTCACGTGGTCAATGGACATAAAGTAATTATTATTAATAATATAATTTGCACTTATCGACCACATCAAAGATATTTTGTGAAAATCGGGAATAAATTCACCAACACAATCAAACGTGTGCCAGTGTGTGACGTAGGTATATTCATTCTAAAAAACCGCTATGGGTGAGGAAGCGACGCTATTCACATCTCACTCTCACTCTACTTCGGTATATGGGAACGCAAGAAATAGAATCTCAGTTCGCAATTGTGTTTCTTACTTCGAGGTATAACAGTCTGAGACCGAGTCCAGTCTCAGTTCTCAGTAGCTCTGGGGCATCCATTTGCAATACAGCAATTAAATTTCAATTATCATCACTTTTGACTTCAAATTTAATTAATTGAAGTGATTGGCTATTAATATTCTTATTTTTCCGATTTTAAATCGCTCATTTTTACATATGTATTGATGTATATTGAATACACAGCACCGGAACGCGCAGATTTTTTTAGCACAGGAAGAGAAAGGTTAATAGCAACATAGTATGTACATATATAAATACATTCCGAAATCGCACATGCCTATATCTCAAGATAAACTGTAGAAAATACATTTAAGAGAGAAGCTATCAAAACGTTTTCGCTCATCTCATAAACATCCCCCCAGCTGAGATAAATATCTCATAAACATCCCCCCGGCCGGCCCATCGATATAGGGCGAGCCCGACTGCGAGGACATCAGATGTTTTTCAGCCCACACCCTTCATTCACGCGTAACATGCGAATTACGATGATTTTTTTACTATAGCTAACAAATTTAAATAATGTAAGCCGACCTTATGTGTATTTTTTCCCGGCAGGAGTTCCACGGCTCTTGAGAAGCCGCGTCCCTTTATTTGAGAATCACTACCTTAGCTGACCTACGACCCGACTGAAATACTTACATGAACAGAAAGGTTGTTGAGATTTATGAAATAACTTTAAACACGAGTCGATAATTTATAAGTCAATTAATTAATCGACAGTAAAAAGTGATGACAGTAAGTTAAATTCTCGTGCAATACTATGCTATGCTATGCGTTAAAAAATACCGGACATAATATCGAATAAGGATAGTTGGAAAGTGTGCGGATTAAAAGAACCTGGAACATTGAGGAAAGTTTAAAAATATCTGGAAGTTTTGAAAGAGAACGTTAGGGAACTATAAGAAAACGTTGGAAAATAATGTTAAGAAACTTAAATTATTTCAGGAAAGTGTTGGAAGAGAATGTTAGACAACTTTAGAAGAATATAAGTAGACAAAGTCAGGCAACTTATGAAAAATGTTGTGAGAGAATGTTAGGCGACTTTAGGAAGAGAATATAAAGCAACTATAGGTAAATGTTGGAAGAGAATGTTAGATAACTTTAGAAGAATATAAGTAGACAAAGTCAGGTAACTTATGAAAAATGTTGTGAGAGAATGTTAGGCGACTTTAGGAAGAGAATATAAAGCAAATTTAGAGAAATGTTGGAAGATAATGTTAGGCAACTTTTGGAAAGTGCAGGAAGAAAAAATTAGGTGACTTTAAGAAAAGAATGTAAGGCAACTTTAGGTAAATGTCGGAAGAGAATGTTAGGCAACTTTTGGTAATTTTTGGAAGAGAACGTTAGATAACTTAGGAAAATAATATTAGGTAACTTTAGGAAAATGTTGGAAGTGAACGCTAGGTAATTTTAGGAAAATTCTGGAAAAGATTATTGGGTAATTTTAGAAAAATGTTAGAAAAAGAAGTTAGGCAACTTAAGGAAAAGATTATTGGGTAATTATAGGAAAATTTTGGAAAAATAAGTTAGGCAACTTTAGGAAAAGATTATTGGGTAATTTTAGGAAAATGTTGGAAAAGAAATTTAGGCAACTTTAGGAAAATGATGAAAGAGTTTATAAGGAAACTCAAGGAAAAAGTTTGAGAAGAGTGACAGTGAAATCATGGACATAGACATTTACATTGCTGTTGGTCTAATGGTTGTCGTACTAATTAAACATTCTGAAAATCTGTGTATTATTCCGACACTCCAGCACTGCTAACTATTATTTTCTATAAATCGGAAAAAAAATATTTCTGATCAATCACTTTGCCTGTTTTTCCAATAATTTTATAGCTTAATTCAACATATACCAAATACATTCGACACAAGCATAAACGTGGATTATTATTAAATTATTGAATTTCTAAGTATGATACAAGGTGGTGTAAATATCAAAACCTTTTTAGAATATACCGACGTTTAACAAACGTCATTTGTCATTATTTTATTTACAAATATGTGTCAACACCATCACAACACTTGCAAGGTGAATATGGAGTTTCTACAACGAAAGTAGCACTGAATATGATTGTGGGGATATACAGTACTCTAAACTGAATATGATTGTGGGGATATACAGTACTCTAAACTGAATATGATTGTGGGGATATACAGTATTCTAAACATCTACTAAGTCTTTCCAATCATGGATTAGCGCTACGCTCAAACAGAGATTGTTTATTGGCCTTTCCAGTTCACCGCTCTTCTTTCTTTACGTCGTCCTTTACTGTCCATGCAGTGAGACTCTGGAATCAGTTACAAACCAATATAAGACTCGCTCCGTCCTTGGCATGCTTTAAGAAGCGACTGAAAAAACTCTTAATTTCTAGTCAGTAAAATAACGTGTTTCATTCCTGATTTTTCTTTTCCTTTCCTCTCCATCATCCTTTCCTTTTCTTTTGATTGATGATATCTCACTTTATATGAAAAATGATGTTCGGGTGATTGTCCGTCTTTGTGGGGTTTGTGGGCATGTTCTCACATATATGTTTATGGATTTCGTGGGGATGGATAGTCATTTGAATGATTTATGCGACCACGTAACTTGCTTCATTTACTTTTGTCTGGTTGGTTGGAAGAGATTGCCGCCTGGCAATAAGCCCGCCAGATTGTATTGCAATAAAAGTGTTAAATAAATAAATAAGTTCGACGACCTCCGTGGCCTGGTGGTAATACACTTGTCTGCCGATCCGAAGGTTGCGGTTTCGATCCCCGCTGGAACCCAGATTTTTTTAAATAGGATTCCAGTCTGGTTAACACTTAGGGCCTATAAAAACATATTTCTGGTTGGTTGGAAGAGATTGCCACATGGCAATAGACTCGCCAGGTTAAAAAAAAATAAGTTCGTCCGAACATCGAGACTACATGCTCTGGGCAGGAACTGATTGATACTAACATGTGATTAAAAATTAACGAGATTTTAAAAGAAGTTAAAGCGAATGAAATATGATTGCACACGACGAAATGAATGAATGTGGAGGAGACGAAAGCTCTATGCTTGGATAGAATTTGGGGATCTGTTCTCTATGCCTACCCCGCAAGGGATGCGGCATGATGAAGATGTCTGTATTTAGCTAAGTACTTCAACACTTGGAGAGACCAATACAACACTTAAGTTTTCGTGATGATATTTTGTTCTCCCAGACTATTTTTTCTCAAAGAAGTATTAGTTTTGGTGCAGTATTTTCGTGCAGAATTAAGTTCACTTGTTTTAGTGCAGAATTAAGTTCACTTGTTTTCTAAACTGGCCAAACGGGTTCCCTGCAAACCTAAAGCATAATAACGAATGTAATTTATATCATACTATACGAGTATGTCCAAGAGCTGTGCGAAACAACATTAGTTGGTCTTTTTTACGTGTTGGACTAGGGTTATAAATTACAATATGTTAGAAACCTACTTGTTTACTTGTCTCCCGTTCTTCTGTGAATTTTATAAACTCGATTTTAAATTGGTGTTATTTGGTGTCATGGTCATCAAAGTGATGTTTTCTGACTAGTTCACATAATTTATGAAAGGTTTATCTTTGATAAATATCATAGTTACTTACTTACACACTAACACGCCATACTTTCTCGAAGACTCGATTACTGAGGCAAACGACCTGTACTGTAAAGGATATACTGTAAAGGCTGCAGTGCATTTACTTTACAGTACAGGTATGTACTCGTATACTGTAATTGTGTATACTGTAAAGGCTGCAGTTTATCCTTTACTTTACAGTACACGTCTGTATACTGTAACTGTGTATACTGTAAAGGCTGCATTATATCCTTTACTTTACAGTACAGGTATGTATGCTGTAACTGTGTATACTGTAAAGACTGCAGTTTATCATTTACTTTACAGTACAGGTATGTATACTGTAACTGTGTATACTGTAAAGGCTGCAGTATATCCTTTACTTTACAGTACAGGTTTGTATACTGTAACTGACATGGATGAGGAAGCGACGCTATTCACGTCTCACTCTTATTCTACTTCAGTATATGGGAACGCAAGAAATTTAATCTCAGTTCGCTCGATTCTCTCGCTTCAGTAGCTCTCGGGCATCCATTTAAGGTGGTCTCTTCGCCCGTTTTGTGAACGTCGGCCGATGTTTTTTTTTTCATGATTTCAGCAATTAAATTTCAATTATTATCACTTTTGACTTCAAATTTAATGAATTTAAACGATTGGGTATGAATATTCTTATTTTTCCGATTTTAAATCGCTCATTTTTACATGTGTATTGAATACATAGCACCGAAACGCGCGGATTTTTTTAGCACAGGAAGGGAAAGGTTAACGCCGCTATATAAATTGTTTCTTCCTTTTCGTGCTATTGTTATGGAGGTTTACTTTGTCCCCCATTAAAGTGTGGGTGCTGGGATCAAACTGTACTGAAGTTGTTTCATCATACTATGTATTTATTATTGTCAGCATAGATTCATGTGAAAGTAGTTGCAAAAGAGAGCCCAGGGCGACTCAGCAGCGAGGTGCCTGCTGGCTGTTGATTTGTGGCTGTGGGTGTTGTAACACGATATCAGGCTCAAAGTGATAGTTAGTATTCAGGGCAGGGCGCGGTCCTCCATTGTTACAAATAGAGCAATGAAAACAACGAAAAAAACTACAACACGATGACGCAATGGGGTCAGGTCAGTTGTTGATTAGATTTATTAAAAGCCCTCGGGAGATAATTTCAAATAACGATTAGGTATTGCGTTGTATAACACTTTCGCTGTATAAAACACAACCGGATTGAATTATGTTAATACTCGAACACCCGACCAAAATAAAGACAACCTTTCTCAAAGTGTTAGTTTGAGGAGTTATTGAGGTGAAACTTCCATAGACGCGGTAGGGCAAATTGGCCTGAACGTCACGAAAAGTGAAACGGTGTATTATATTATTATTTTATTATTATTAAATATTTTATTTATTAATAAATTATTATTAATTATTTTAATATTAATAATTATTTATTATTAATAATAATTAATATTATTAAGTGTATTATATTAATATTAAAATTATTGCTTATTATTAAAATTGTTATTAATTATTATTAAAAATAAAAAAAACTGATATTTTTTGTTATATATTATTTTTATATTAATATACTCGTATTTAATAATTATAAATTTTATTTTATAATAAATTATTTTATTTTATTATATTTAATATTTATTTTAATGTTTATTTAATATATTGTATAATTTATATTTATCATAATATATAATTATAATAATATATATATGTTATTATAATATTAATAATTGTAATATAATTAATTAGTAATATAATAATAAATAAATAATTTAATAAGTAATATAATAATTAATAATAACATAAAAAATATATTTATTTAATATTAATAAACATAAATTTAGTATTATTAAGTGTATTATATTATTATTAAAATTATTATTTATTATTAAAAATATATTTTTTTAGTTTAATTAAGGAGATTTTTTTGAATTAAATTCCACAACCATTTTTTATTTAATTAAGAGTGATTTTCTTGAATTTAATTCCACATAAATATTTCCTAATTCCAAAAAAAATATATAAAAATCGTTAACAAATGGAAAAAAAGCAATGCATAAAATCAACTTTTCTTAGGAGCTAAGAAGTTTCACTTCTACCGCGCGAGAGTCTCACTCAGCTGTTTTTTTTTATTTTTGTGAAGGGTTTACTAAAATTGCTTTATCTAAGTTAATATTAAGAAAATTGTAATGAAACTTTATATATATATTTTTTTAAATACTGTAATACATAATTTTACTTAAGTAATTTTGCCAATGTTCTCTTTTGTAGAGAGCTACATCACACTCCTTACACATGTACCGGGTCTCACTTCACTTCTTGAGCTAAGTGCATACCTTGCAAGTTCTGCAGGGTTTTTCTTTTTTCATCTGTTGATGGAATGTTCTTTCTTGGGTCATGTACTTAGAGGAGCAAAGTACAAATTACTGCATCTGATCATCCAAGGCAAAATAGAAGGCCGAAGAGGTGTTGGCAGGAGGCAAATCTCCTGGCTCCGCAATATACGTGATTGGACGCAGATATACGCATAAGGAGCGTTGGAGATCTTTTTCGAGCTGCCGGGGACAAAGATACCTACTCTCAAGTGATATTCAACGTTGGGGGGACCTGACATGACACTGAGAAGAAGAAAATGGAATGTTCTTTGATTATCTGTTAGGAGATGCTACTAATTTCTTATTTTATTTAAACCGGGAGACCGTATAGTTGGTCTTCAGATTAATATGTTAAAATCTTCAAAATCTGACACTTCCCAGCACATTGATGATGCGATGCCAGAATCTCTATTACAAATAAATTCAGAATGTAACCCCCCGCGCAAATTGAGGTATTATTGTATCGAAATTCGCGATAATGTATTATACAATATGAATTTCAGTTTGATGTTAGATTTATCGATCGATTAATCAGCTATACATAATTTTTAAATAATTATGGATATGTAATTATTGCGTACAATGTGGTGAAAAAAATATACGATGGAATAAGAAATAAGAGCATTAGAAAAGAATGCGGAGATAGTTCGGCAACGTAGAAAGAATGAATAATAATTTACCGGTGGTTAGTAATACACATCGGGCTTAAGAAAGAGATTGTCGGTCATAATCGGTCAACTTCGGCTTTGTAGAGCGTCGTCTCTGTCATTCATACACGTGAATGACAGATACGACGCATTGAGCTTCTTACTCTCGCGTGTCGTCTTTCCACGCCTCCAGTAACCACAAACCTCTTCAACTTGTCTCCTTGGTCACGAGCAATGTACAGTACCCGACGGTAAGTAATACGCAACGGGCTTAAGAAAGAGACTGTCGGCCATAATCGGCTAACTTCGGCTTTGTAGTGCGTCGTCTCTGTCATTCATACACGTGTTCCGTCGCGATTTGTCAATCGTTGTCAAGCGACAGAGACGACGCTCTACAAAGCCGAAGTTTGCCGATTATGGCCGACAGTCTCTTTCTTAAACCCGATGTGTATTACTTACCGCCGGGTACTTGTATATCATTGAAGGTGTGGGGACTACCGTCGTCCCTGAATATTGTCAACACGCACGGTCAACGACCGACGAACCGACCTTCGGACATGCCCAAAGGTCGCATACCAGAACATTAATATTGTTTACCCGCAAATACTATTTACGTTACATTCCACAGTAGAAAGAGAACGCATCGCGCTGTCTCACCGTTTTCGTCAACAAATTATCTACCCACTATATTATTCGCAACGTCTGCAACCACCTCTGCACGCGCAGGAGTGAGATAAAAATATATTGCGGACGCACTCACGCGTCCCGTTCTGAATATGTATATATACCTACTTATCGATAAATAAAGATCACTTATTATTAATCACTTGACCATTCATCGCTGTTTACTATTCATTGATTATTCACTCTCACTTTCCGCAATGCTAAATAGAGGTATTTTATTTAAATACCAAACAACAATCATAATCATCAGCACGTCCAACAAGGACATCCGCTAAAAAGGCTTTAAATATTTAAGAAACATCAATCATTATGCATTTCAAAAATAAGTTGATTTTTTCGAAAAAATATTAAATATCGAACATTTTTTTTGGTGCACTCAATCTACTAAAAAATCAAGAAAATCTAGAGTTAATTAATTATTTTTTAAATTAAAATGTTTACGTGGAATACCACAATTAGGAAAACCGCGCACTTCGAAGGATCACTATGTTATCATGGCACTACTTTCTAAATCAACAAGTTTCACTTTTTTGCCAGTATATATTTTTTCTTATCGTCAGACCTTGAAATTTCGAACTCCGTGTTTATCAATAGTATCTCTGAGTTTTGTCAAGGTTGTATTAAGGTTTGTTAAGGGCGTGTATACCTGAACAAATACAATGGAATATCATTGATACACAGTGCCGTAACTAGCTTTTCATGCGCGTCCATATGTTACATATCATTACAACGTGTCCCTTGCGAGATTGACAGATATAACAGATTTCAAAAAACACAACTTTCAGTTCCTACACATTCATACATCGGGTCATGCACAATCGTCTATTATTCATAATTCTCACTTTACCTTCCTATTGTAGGGAATACCGTCGTCCCTAAATATTGTCAACACGCACGGTCAACGACCGACCAACCAACCTTCGGATATGTACAAAGGTCGCATACCAGAACATCAATATTGTTTACACGCAAATAATATTTACGTTACATTCCACGGTGGAAAGAGAACGCATCGCGTTGTCTCACCGTTTTCGCCAATAAATATTCTACCCACTATATTATCCGCAACGTCTGCAAACACCTCTGCACGCGCAGGAGTGAGATAAAGTATATATTGCGGGCGCATTCACGCACATCTATAAATACCTACTTATCGACAAATAAAGATTATTATTCACTTGATCATTCATTGCTGTTTACTATTCATTGATTGTTCACTCTCACTTTCTGCATTCCTGAATCGACGTATTTTATTTTAAATACAAAACAATCATAATCATCACGACGTTCCAGTAAAGCATCCCGCTAAAGTGGTGACCCCGACGTGACTTTAGCGGGATGCTTTACTGGAACGTCGTGATGATTATGATTGTTTTGTATTTAAAATAAAATACGTCGATTCAGGAATGCGGAAAGTGAGAGTGAACAATCAATGAATAGTAAACAGCAATGAATGGTCAAGTGAATAATAATCTTTATTTGTCGATAAGTAGGTATTTATAGACGCTTTACACTAGACAAGAACATTTGCATTTAAATCTGGAGACCAACTATTGTCTCTGGGTCCAACAGAATAAGAAATGTGCAGCATTCTCCAAACAGGTTGTCAAAAGCGTGTCTTAACATGCGTTAATATAAATAAATAAATAAATAATAAATAAATATAGGTTTATTGACAGCAGCATAGTATGTACAAAATATATTTAAATAACACTTCTAAACACATAAAAATGGCAGATAATACATTAAATACAGAAGCTATCAAAAGGTCTGGGTTCATCTAATAACATCTCCTAGGCCAAGATGAACCCCACCAATATAGGGCGAATCCAGCCACGGGGACACCAGATGTTTTTCAGCCCACACTCTTGAACACGTAGAACAAGAATATAAATAAAAAACACAGAAAATAAATAAATGATTAAAAAAAATACATTCAAGAGAGAAGACATTAAAAGGTCCGGGCTCATCCCACAAACATTACCCCGGCCGAGATACACCCTACCAATATGTATTAAATCAACTGACAAAAAAGAAAAACCCTGCAGAACATGCAAGGTTTGTGCTGCATACAAAAAGAGAAGTGAGACCCGGTACATGTGTAAGGAGTGTGATGTAGCTCTCCACATAACTTGCAAGGTATGTGCTGCACACAAGAAGAGAAGTGAGACCCGGTACATGTGTAAGGAGTGTGATGTAGCTCTCCACATAACTTGCAAGGTATGTGCTGCACACAAGAAGAGAAGTGAGACCCGGTACATGTGTAAGGAGTGTGATGTAGCTCTCCACATAACTTGCAAGGTATGTGCTGCACACAAGAAGAGAAGTGAGACCCGGTACATGTGTAAGGAGTGTGATGTAGCTCTCCACATAACTTGCAAGGTATGTGCTGCACACAAGAAGAGAAGTGAGACCCGGTACATGTGTAAGGAGTGTGATGTAGCTCTCCACATAACTTGCAAGGTATGTGCTGCACACAAGAAGAGAAGTGAGACCCGGTACATGTGTAAGGAGGGGGATGAAGCTCTCCACATAACTTGCAAGGTATGTGCTGCACACAAGAAGAGAAGTGAGACCCGGTACATGTGTAAGGAGTGTGATGTAGCTCTCCATATAACTTGCAAGGTATGTGCTGCACACAAGAAGAGAAGTGAGACCCGGTACATGTGTAAGGAGTGTGATGTAGCTCTCCACATAACTTGCAAGGTATGTGCTGCACACAAGAAGAGAAGTGAGACCCGGTACATGTGTAAGGAGTGTGATGTAGCTCTCCACAGAACTTGCAAGGTATGTGCTACACACAAGAAGAGAAGTGAGACCCGGTACATGTGTAAGGAGTGTGATGTAGCTCTCCACAGAACTTGCAAGGTATGTGCTGCATACAAGAAGAGAAGTGAGACCCGGTACATGTGTAAGGAGTGGGATGTAGCTCTCCAAAATGGAGAATGTTGGCAGAATTACGATATTAACCCTTCCTGTCCTGTGATGTGTAACTAGTACACATTGCTTCTAAAAACTTTAATATCTCTATAAATGTAATAAATACTGGGTTCAGATTTTAGGTATTCCTCCGTAATACATTTACGCGTTGAATGAAAAAAATAATATTAATAATAATTAGCACTTATCGGCCACATCAGAGATATTTTGTGAAAATCGGGAATAAATTCACCAATACAATCAAACGTGTGCCAGTGTGTGACGTAGGTATATTCATTATAAAAAAACCGCTATGGGTGAGGAAGCGACGCTATTCACGTCTCACCTTCACTCTACTTAGGTATATGGGAGCGCAAGAAATAGAAGCTCAGTTCGCTCGCTTCTCTTGCTCAATAGGTCGGCGGCTTCCGGTAGAGGTGGTCGCTTTGCCCGTTTTGTGAACGTTTGCCGATGTTTTTTTCATGTTTTTAGCAATTAAATTTAAATTATTATCACTTTTGACTTCAAATTTAATTAATTTAAGCGATTGGCTATGAATATTCTTATTTTTCCGATTTTAAATCGCTCATTTTTACATGTGTATTGATGTGTATTGAATACACAACACCGGAACGGGCGGATTTTTTTAGCACAGGAAGGGAAAGGTTAAACTTAATTATCAAAGTATTTCAAATTAATATACAAAATCTTATTACAATATGCTTAAAATTTACTTAGATATAGTAAACCCTTCACAATTTTAGTAAACCCTTCACAAAAATCAGAATTTTTCAAAAACAAGCCGGTCACTGGGAAATGTTGCCATGATTTTTGTAGGGTCATAAAGTATTATTATTATTATTGCTAGTTTTTTGGGGTTGTAATGACGAACAAATGCCTCTATTTTTAAACGTATTATTACATTTAACTTTTTTTACAATTTCATTTTAGAGCCCCCTTTGTCCTATTGCCTGTGCATGTCTACCAGGCTTGTTACCGCACTGTCGATATATGCCATGTGATTGCATATATCAGAAAAAGATGAGCACTTAAGTACTGTGCGAGTATATAACGTGTTGTTTCTGCCGCGTTTGTTTGATAGCTGACTGTTTCCGAACTTTGACTTTTTAATATCGAGACCTCCTTCCCGCTTTGATAAGCATCCAGTCACCAAATCTCCTTTTTAATTGCCTTCACAAATTACGATCTTTTAAGAACAAAGTGGATAATACATACGTCCAATTAGGACACCCGATTAGTAAGCCTAAAGAAAATGTAGCATAGTCCCTGTGACGTTTCACAAATTTGTCCCAATACAACCTTGTAACGACGTTCAGAAATTTTAATTATTTTATCAACTTTAATATAAACCTCGATTCTAATAAATAGCAAGTTTTTTAGGTAAATACATTACATAAAACTAACAATGATGACAAATGAATACATCTTGTTACAAATTAGCAAAAATATGTCAGTTTGTTAAAATCAAATAATATTTGGCGACGTTCGTCAAAAGACACTACGTTAGTCTGTATTGGCTAGGGATGGGGTATACGATAATTGGATTTTCGATTTTTTTTATACATAAAATTAAATGTTCGTAATTAGTATTAATTCATAGTGGATCTTGGCCTATTTTAAGATATTTACAAATCACACAATACATTAGAAAGTCAGTATAATGAAAATTAGGAATTAAAACGTCAGTTTAGAGAAAAACAATTTTTCAATTTATGAAAAAACGATTCGATTTGTAAAAAAATCTATTTTACCCCATCCCTTTGAGACATAACATTTCAAACGTCACAGGGACCATGCTACATTTTATTTAGTATAATGGAATATATACAGGTGATTGCTGCAGTCCTCAGAGATTCATAATATATAAGTAAAAACACTTACAAAAGAGTAAACGTATATAAGGTTTAATTGAACATATGTGGTTCAAGTAAACACGCCTCGCGTGTTCATACAAACATACACTCAGTGCGTACGACACACTATGCGTGTTCTGTTGGTAATATGTTAGTATATCACGTTGACGACACTATGATGTACATTTCATTTTTCAGCCATATTGGATGGGCAGTTTGTGTTTGGTGTCAAGTATTTACTACGCATTTTGGAACATTTGCGATTTTTAATTTAAAAAATGAATTTTTATTTAGATTTTACACCATTTGCGGGCTATTCTCAGCATGGCATACTCGTATATTGGCGAAAAAAGTCATTTGCAGTGAATGTGTTAATGTATTGTAGAAACATGAGATATGCAAATGAAAAAAGATACACAAATGCATTACATTATGTATAAATGAATGAGAGATACATTAATTACATTAAGTATACATAAAAAGGTGTTTAAAGGATTTTAATGGATATATTCACGAAGCAGGCAGAGAGTACAGATCATCAGACTTTCGTTTGCGGAGAAGAAAGCAAGACGTAAACTGTGGTGGTTTGTTGTGTGACGTAAAATTAATCATCATCCAAGGACTTCATTCGAGACGAAAAGGGTTAACATTGTTTGAATTAGGTATTGGTGGTTGGGGATGCAAACTGTTTAGGGTCGCCATCTTTACAAATACGGCACTGTGTGAGAGAAGCACCTAGATAAGGCATGATTGTGTTAAACAGACAGTCGTTATTGGATGCAGAAGTGTTAATACCAGCACACAGTACCCAGATGTAATCCGCCAGCAACTCGTGTTCCTCTCGTTAATATTCATGTCCCGTACACGACCAGGACTAGTATATACCACCTTGATCAAAAAGTTTTAGGACCAGCCACCGTGTGGCGCTGTCAGTCACCCGATTGGATTTTTTGCTAGGTTACCACATCTGTCATTGACACTTCCCTTCAAATTTCAGCGTCATAGCTTGACATTTGTAAAAGTTACACTGTACTGAGTACATCTACCTTTGTGCGTGTTTTCGATTTTTTACAAGTTTGAAAATAGCATCTACTGTGCATCAACGAATTTGCATTAAATTTTGTGTGAAAAACGGATTTAACGGTTCGCAGACCTTGGAAATGTTGGAGAAGTGTTTCAGCAACGATACTCTTTCGAGATCAAACGTTTTTCGGTGGCACGAACGCTTCAGAAGTGATGACAAACGCAGTGGCAGGCCGTCGAAAACCGATGAAAACATCGATAAAGTCAAAGAAATGTTGGCCGAAAACCGCAAACTGACCATCAGAGAGCTGGCAGAGAGCTTGAACATCGCTTATGGACCCGCTCAAGATATTTTGGTTAGTGATTTGGGCCTCAGACGTGTCGCTGCAAAACTGGTGCTGAAAGACCTCAATTTAATGCAAAAAAAGGACCGCGATGAAATCGCGAAAGACATGATTTCCATGAGTTTTTGACCAAAAACAACACGAATATTATCCAGAAGCCTTTGAATTCACCTGATCTGGCTCCCTGCGACTTTTCCCCGTTCAACCAACTTAAAAAACCGCTTCGCGGAACGCGTTACAGCACCCGAGAGGATGTCATGAAAAAATCGAAGACGGCTCTGATGGACATACCGAAAATTGAGTACCAGCGGTATTTCGAGGATTGGATCAAGCGCTGGCGTAAGTGCGTTGCAGTCGATGGAGAGTACTTTGAAGGGGACCATATCGATTTTGATTAATAAACTTGTATTTACGATTTTATGAATAAAGTCCTAAAACTTTTTGATCAAGGTAGTATAACCAGTTATACGGAATGAAAGAGCTGTTACACCTATGTTTCTGTAGTTAGTTTGGTTTAACTATGTCGTTAATTCTTTCCTTGAGTAAGGTATATTGAAACTCATTATGAACTATGTCAAAACCTGCTAAGAGTACACGATAATATTTGAAGTGCAAACTTTGATGTACGGAAGTGAAAGGCATGGTGTCGTTTTAATAAATTATAAATATTGTAAGATCTGAATAAAAACTGTAGAAATGCGTTCACTTAGAAGGATACATGCAGTGACTATGTAACACATCGATCAATAAGTCCCGGGACTAACTACTAAAACAACATTTGTTTGCCAAAATTATTTTTTATTCATCAACATAGTCTCCTTCAAGAGCGATACATTCATTCCAACGCTTTCCTGACTTTTCTATGCCAGCCGTGTAGAACGATTTATCTTTGGTATCAAAATAGGCGTTAGTTTCGGCAATCACTTCTTTATTGGAGTCAAATATCTTTCCCTGGAGCATCTTTTTGAGGTCTGCGAACAGCCAATAGTCGCTGGGGGCCAAATCTGGAGAATACGGTGGGTGCGGAAGCAATTCGAAGTTTAACTCATGCAATTTGGCCATCGTTACCATCGACTTTTGTTTTGACGACGTTTCTGTTCCATTGTGAGCAAACGCCGCGCATTTCGAAAAAAGCTTTTTCATGACCATGTTCATGCAAAATTTTCAGCATTTCATGTTCATGCAAAATAGTGTAAACACTACCAAATGATATCTTCAGGATGTCAGCTATCTCACGCAGCTTTACTTTGTGATTTTCCATCACGATTCTAGAACGGTATTTTTTCTCATTAAAAAGCAATGTTTTATCAACACACGAAATTTGGTTATTTCCATTGTTTTGAAAATAGCAAAAGTAGCGTCACTAAAACCACTGTAACTCAATGACACAATGTCGGAATGTCATGAAAGTTTGACACGTAACTTCTAAAGGTTGGTACTAACTGAGAAGGTATGGATTTGTTATTAGAGGTGCCATCTGTTGGTTAGTCTCGGGACTTATTGATCGATGTGATATGCCATAATACGGAATGAAGTGATTAGGGATTAGTGTGAACTTAAGGTTGTGTTGAATAAGATGAAGAATACCACTCTGAGATGGTTTGGACATGTAGAACGAATGAATGAATAAAAAAAACCAACAAAACAAAGATAATGTACAAATGGGCATGATATACGAGTATTAAAAAAATTGGTTGGATCAAGTGTACGAATAAAGACAAAACAAAGCTGCTGACTGTAGGCCGAGCGCAGCACCAGATGAGAATAGTGATGTCGGGTAAACCACTAAAGAACACCAAGGAGTTTGTCTACCTCGGGAGCAAAATAACATGGGACGGTCGGTCCAAGAGCGAGGTCGACAGCCGTATACATCAGGCTAGACTTGCATTTAATAAAAGGTCGAAAATAATAGAATCAAATAATATAGACCTTAAACTGAGAATACTCCTTATCAAGACCTATGTATGGAGTATCTTGATGTACGGCTGCGAGACATGGTGCCTATCCGAAAGAGATAGACGAAGACTAGAGGCTTTTGAGATGTGGTCCTATAGAAGACTATTAGGAATTTTCTGGAGAGACCGCATCACAAATGAAGAGGTCCTCCAACGAATCGAAGGAGGAAGGCACCTGCTCAGGATCCTGTCCGAAAGGCGTGCAAGATGGATCGGGCATATAATACGACAAGAGGGCCTCTTGCATGCCATAATGGAGGGCATGACCGAGGGGACAAACTCTAGGGGACGCCCACGCCGAGAGTACCTGGAGGACCTGTTGGTGGACGTGCGCTGCTCAACATACACAGACTTAAAAAGAGCCGCACAGGACAGGGGGGAATGGAGGAGAAGAGTTCAAATTGCTGCAAACCAGTCTTAGGACTGCAACCACGGAAGGAAGGAAGTGTACGATGTTTTGAAAGCAGGAGATGTGAAAAATCAGAGAAATTATAGGAGCTGTGTGAGGTGTAAGTACAGAAAAGGCGAAAGTTGTGTCGCGATAGGAAACCCTGGCACTCTATCCTTCTTGCCTACCTCGATAGGGAGAAGGCGTGATTGTGTGTTTGTATGTATAATATATTGATAAATACAGTCATAACGCTTTTAATGACCATGGAGACTTGTCTGTCAGGTGAAGCGCCGAGGTGATGGAATGTCGTAGGACTTGTAGGTGATTTATTGTTAACACTTTGTATCCCGATCTCGTGTTATGTCATGATAAACTAGATTTGCGTCGAGTCCCTGTCCCGTGTTATAACGTGATAAACTAGATTTGCGTTGAGTCCCGGTCCTGTCTTTTAACGTGATAAACTAGATTTGCGTTGAATCTCTATCCCGTGTTTTAACGTGATAAACTAGATTTGCGTTGACTCCCTGGCCCGTGTTTTAACGCGCTAAACTAGATTTGAGTTCAGTCCCTGTCCCGTGTTATTACGCGATAAACTAGATTTGCGTTGAGTCCCGGTCCGGTGTTTTAACGTGATAAACTAGATTTGCGTTGAATCCCTGGCCCGTGTTTCAACGTGATAAACTAGATTTGCGTTGAATCCCTGGCCCGTGTTTCAACGTGATAAACTAGATTTGCGTTGAATCCCTGGCCCGTGTTTCAACGTGATAAACTAGATTTGCGTTGAATCCCTGGCCCGTGTTTCAACGTGATAAACTAGATTTGCGTTGAATCCCTGGCCCGTGTTATTACGTGATAAACTAGATTTGCATTGAGTCCCGGTCCCGGTGTTTTAACGTGATAAACTAGATTTGCGTTGAATCCATGGCCCGTGTTTCAACGTGATAAACTAGATTTGCGTTGACTCCCAGGCCTGGGTTTTGGAGGAATGGGTTTTTTTCTTCTCTTTTTGAAAAAAATATGGCCTAAGTAATAGGTATCCTAATGCTCCCGAATACTAGGGGCGGAAAAAATGCATGTGTCATTCGAGGGTGCTACATTCCGCACGTCCAGTGCGTGACCGCCCGGCCATGAACCTCTGCCAATTTTAGTAAACCCTTCACAAAAATGAGAATTCCTCAAAAAACAAGCCGGGCATTGGGAAAGGTTGTCATGATTTTGCTCGGGTCTGAAAGTGTCAAGACACGTGTATAGAAATCTCGGAACCTTTGTAAGACCTCACTGGAATAATATATAAAATATATTATATATATTTTATGAACACTCGACACGTGCAGCTTCAACACGTTTTTGAAAGACATTCAATCCCTCCTGTCTTCTTGTGTGGTACATACATACCATCACGACATTTCCCTGTCAGGGTAGGCAGAGATGACATAGCGCCAGACTTTCCTATCTTGACACACAAACATCGCCTCTTGTAACATACATACATTTTTTCCACCTACGATATATCTCACTTCTTATATCTCCTTCACTCAAAGTATCATTTACTTGATTCAACCATACTTTCTTTGACTTCTTTTACCGTGCGGTCCACTTACATTTACTTGATTCAACCATACGTATCTTGGTCTTCTTTTACCGTGCGGTCCACTTACATTTACTTGATTCAACCATGCGTATTTTGGTCTTCTTTTACCGTGCGGTCCTCTTACATTTACTTGATTCAATCATACGTATCTTGGTCTTCTTTTACCGTGCGGTCCACTTACATTTACTTGATTCAATCATACGTATCTTGGTCTTCTTTTACCGTGCGGTCCACTTACATTTACTTGATTCAACCATACGTATCTTGGTCTTCTTTTACCGTGCGGTCCACTTACATTTACTTGATTCAATCATACGTATCTTGGTATTCTTTTACCGTACGGTCCACTTACATTTACTTGATTCAACCATACGTATCTTGGTCTTCTTTTACCGTGCGGTCCACTTACATTTACTTGATTCAACCATACGTATCTTGGTCTTCTTTTACCGTGCGGTCCACTTACATTTACTTGATTCAATCATACGTATTTTGGTCTTCTTTTACCGTGCGGTCCACTTACATTTACTTGATTCAACCATAAGTATCTTGGTCTTCTTCAACCGTGCGGTCCACTTACGAGTACATTTACTTGATTCAACCATACGTATCTTGGTCTACTTACATTTACTTGATTCAAACATACTTTCCTTCGTCTCGTTTTACCGAGCGGTCCACTTACATTTGCATTGTATATTTTTTAAGTAAATCTTTCTTTATTCGTTCGTTAAACATGTCCAAACAATCTCAGAATGATCTGATTAATTAATCGCCAATCACAATTATTCACGATGGCGTAAATTATTGTTTCTAAACCTTTTTATCCTTGCGAATCCCCAAAAATCAAATAAAATTATGACTTCGCGACCCCCTGTCAAAACTTAAAATAAATGTGTTCGTATTTCTAAGAAAATGTTTTATATTTTGTACATACACGTAAGTACAGTACCCGACGGTAAGTAATACACATCGAGCTTAAGAAAGAGACTGTCGTCCATAATCGGATAACTTCGGCTTTGTAGAGCGTCGTCTCTGTCGCACGATTGACTGACAAATCGCAACGGAACACGTGTATGAATGACAGAGACGACGCTCTACAAAGCCGAAGTTAGCCGATTATGGCCGACAGTCTCTTTCTTAAACCCGATGTGTATTACTTACCATCGGGTACTGTACATTGCTCGTGACCAAGGAGACAATTTGGAGAGGTTTGTGGTTACTGGAGGCGTGGTAAATGGCGTGGTAAGGCGTGGTAAAATAAATCTTGATGATCGTGTCCGACACGTAGATTAACTATAGTGTAAATAAATATTGATGATCGTGTCCCACAGGTAGATAAACTATAGTATAAATAAATCTTGATGATCGTGTCCCACAGGTAGATAAACTATAGTGTAAATAAATCTTGATGATCGTGTCCCACAGGTAGATAAACTATAGTGTAAATAAATCTTGATGATCGTGTCCCACAGGTAGATAAACTATAGTGTAAATAAATCTTGATTATCGTGTCCCACAGGTTGATAAACTATAGTGTAAATAAATCTTGATGATCGTGTCC
Organism: Odontocerum albicorne; assembly: GCA_949825065.1. Lineage (NCBI taxonomy): Eukaryota > Metazoa > Arthropoda > Insecta > Trichoptera > Odontoceridae > Odontocerum > Odontocerum albicorne. The sequence continues at coordinate 28,315 of CATKWJ010000423.1, read as the reverse complement.
CACAGGTAGATAAACTATAGTGTAAATAAATCTTGATGATCGTGTCCCACAGGTAGATAAACTATAGTGTAAATAAATCTTGATTATCGTGTCCCACAGGTTGATAAACTATAGTGTAAATAAATCTTGATGATCGGGTCTGACAGGTTGATAAACTATATTGTAAATAAATCTTGATGATCGGGTCCCACAGGTAGACAAACTATAGTGTAAATAAACCTTGATGATCGTATCCCACAGGTAGATAAACTATAGTGTAAATAAATCTTGATGATCGTGTCCTACATGTAGATAAACTATAGTGTAAATAATTGTAATCCGCGATTAATCTCGACATGCATACAAAGTATTAATATAAAGTAGATTAAGATTTAGAATCTTAGTTTACGCAAGCACCCTTGAGGTGAGGTTGTTCATTTAATACCGCAAAAAAAATTATTATTTTATAGTTATTCATGAACCACGCCACAATTCATTTGTTGCACTTCCTGTTTCCTGGTCTAAAAGAGAGGTCTGCAACATTTTTTCAAGCGTGGATTAAGTAAAACTATATGTTGCCTTAATTAAAAGAAAAAAGTACAAACGGAAATTAAATCCGCAATCTTTTATTATATTGTATAACACTTTCGTTGTATACATCAAAACCTAGCGGGGTTATTGCCATGTGGCAATTTCTTCTAATCAACTTGAAATATCTTAACCCTTCCTGTCCTGTGATGTGTAACTAATACACATTGCTTCTAAAAACTTTAATATCTCTATAAATATAATAAATACTGCGTTCAGATTTTATGTATTACTCCGTAATACATTTACGCATTGAATGAAAAAAATAATATTCATAATAATTAGCACTTATCGGCCACATCAGAGATATTTTGTGAAAATCGGGAATAAATTCACCAATACAATCAAACGTGTGCCAGTGTGTGACGTAGTATATTCATTTTAAAAAACTGCCATGGGTGAGAAAGCGACGATATTCACGTCTCACACAAAAAATAAAATCTCAGTTCACTCGCTTCTCTCTTTTTAGTAGCCAGCCGGCTTTCATTCGAGGTGGTCGTTTCGTCCGTTTTGTGAACGTCGTCCGATGTTTTATTTTTCATGTTTTCAGCAATTAAATTTCAATTATTATCACTTTTGACTTCAAATTTAATTAATTTAAGCGATTGGCTATGAATATTCTTATTTTTCCGATTTTAAATACTTAGCTAATTTTTACATATGTATTGAATACACATCACCGGAACGGGTGGATTTTTTTAGCCCAGGAAGGGAAAGGTTAAAGTGGACCTTACGTGAAACCAGACTGGAATCCTTTTTTATTTGGGTTTTACCAAAATTTCAACCCGCAACCTCCGGGCCGGAAGACAGGCGTCTTACCAACAAGGCCACGGAGGTCGTCCAACCTTCAAGTTGGAAGACAAGTGTCTTATTAACTTTACTAAGGAGGTTGTTTTGTTAAATGTAAGTCTTTCAGTGTTGCATCATAAATTGGTATTTTTATGAATCATATTTTGAAACACATAACACTGAGGTCCAAATATTTTCGGCCTGAACAAGTTAGTATGTGTATGAACCAGGGCTGTGGAGTCGGAATCAGAGAGTCGAAACCGAGAGACGTCATTCAAAATTTGACTCCGACTTCAAATTTTCTATATTTTTTAAAACTTATTGGTTAAACAGATTACATTATAAAATTATGGACTATGTACCATTAAGTACAAATAGCGTGTTCTATGATGAGGAATCTCCGTAGACATTATTTCCAGAAAACTTACATTTGAGTAGTTACGCCACGTAATTAAGTATGACTGTATCGGGTGTATGCGTCACTCAGAACATATGACGTATTTTTTTTCCTAGTTGTTTATATTTTGATGTTATTTGGTATTTTTTATGTATAATTTTATGTTTGTTGATGTACATGCGGTATCACGACCGCAACGAAATGTTCCTTATGCGCGGCCATCATAAGAGATAGTATAAAAAAAAGGCCGGCCCATGCATGCGAAAACTTGTGAGAATTGTGATATTTCGCAGGTCATGACTGCATGCACGGGCGAAAACAGGCGCTTGCGATGAGCGATTGGCCGCACATAAGGAGCGCCAAAAGTAAAAAATACATTCTCAGTTCACTTCAGTCTACTGCATTTTATTTACGACTAACTACTACCTGCTAAATAGGAACCTCTTCACCGTGCTACTTTGCACTGGAAAGCATCAAGTGAGCCGAAATCTCTGAGTATTGAGGGGCAGCCATCTACCTATTCTACAGTCTTTGTATCGGTGCGATACAATGACACACGGCTAGAAATATATGTATTATAATTGTGTCCCGAGTCGGAGAAAAAGATTTAAAATTTCTTAAGTCGGAATATTATTTCCCGACTCCACAACCTTGGTATGAACAGGTACCATGCCCACTGCGTGGTCTGCCAATGTTACAGTTAAAATTTGCCAACTAGAGGCAATAGAAGAGCTCAGTATTATTTATTTATTTAACACTTTTATTGCAAATACAATCTGGTGGGCTTATTAACAGGGGGCAATCTCTTCCAGCCAACCGGACAAAAGTAAATGAAGCAAATTACATTGCCGCAAAAACATTAAAATGACCATCCATCCCCACGAAATCCTTAAACACATACGTGAACATACGAGTATGGCCACAAAGACGGGCAATCACCTGAACATTCCCTTTCATATAAAGTGAGATATCATCAATCAAAGGAAAAGGAAGGGATGGGTGGATAAAAGGGGAGAAAATCAGGAATGAAACACGTTATTTTACTGACTAGAAATTAGAAATTAAGAGTTGTTTCAGTCGCTTCTTAAAGCATGGAGATATTATATCAACTACTATATATAAAGGACGGAGATATTATATCAACTACTAAACTAGAGGAAAGGATAAAGGACGGAGATAGTATGTCAACTACTCAACTAGAGGAAAGGATAAAGGACGGAGATATTATATCAACTACTCAACTAGAGGAAAGGATAAAGGACGGAGATATTATGTCAACTACTCAACTAGAGGAAAGGATAAAGGACGGAGATATTATGTCAACTACTCAACTAGAGGAAAGGTTAAAGGACGGAGATATTATGTCAACTACTCAACTAGAGGAAAGGATAAAGGACGGAGATATTATATCAACTACTAAACTAGAGTAAAGGATAAAGGACGGAGATATTATGTCAACTACTAAACTAGAGGAAAGGATAAAGGACGGAGATAGTATGTCAACTACTCAACTAGATGAAAGGACAAAGGACGGAGATATTATATCAACTACTCAACTATAGTTCGGAAATTCTAGGATGAGTCCTGTGACAGCTCACAAATTTTCCCCAATACAACCTTGTAACGATGTTCAGTAACTTTATTTATTTTATAAACTTTAATATAAGCCCCAATTCTAATAAATAGCAAGTTATTTAGGTAAATACATTACATAAGGTTGTATTGGGGCAAATTTGTGAGCTGTCACAGCACTCATCCTAGAATTTCCGAACTATAGAGGAAAGGTTAAAGGACGAAGATATTATACTCGTATCAACTACTCAACTAGAGCCGATAAAAGACGTGTTATTTCGGTATATTCTGAAATATTGAATTATTAAATATCACGCTTGTTAAGTTTCTTTCAAAAGAGGGGGAAAGCCGAAGACGATAGGCAACACCGAAAGAAGATAGGTAAAAAAACACTCGAGTGTCATTTTATTTTGTCAATATATAAATTGATGGATGCGTTTGTCGAAGAGATACCTTCATCCTTTACATATATAGTATTCAAGTTCGAAATCATCCTCGGTCCGTGCTTTTCACACCCCTGGTCTAGGTTAACTAATCGATCAGAACATTGCAGTTATTTTTCTATGAATAAGAAATGAATGCGCAGCACTCGTCAAATAGGAAAACCACAGTAACTGAACTCACAACAGAACGATACCCTTTTTAAATTATGAAAAAACTGGATAAAGTTATTATTTTAAATATTTAACAATAAACTACTTTGTTTTTCTAGTAATTATATTAATCATCACTACACATGTTTCTCGTTTTTGTTGCTGGACCTCGTAGTCGAGGATTTTCTAGCAATTTCAGCGCAAATTCAGTTAGAAAGCGAAGCTGTGTCGTGAAGTTTTTGAAGTGAAACTTCTATAGGTGCGGTAGGGCAAATTGGCATGAACGTCACGAAAAGTGAAACGCTTCCCTTTCTCGGACGTTAATGGTAATATTTCAAATAATCTTTAATATTTATTTATAATAATATAAATCAATAAATTTAATAAATGATAAATATTAAAAATAAATTTATAATTATAATAATATAAATAAATAATTTAATACTTTGATGAATGAAAGATAAATAAATAAATGTATTTATTTATTAAATATAAAATTAAACATTATATTATAATAATAAATATATATATTTAATTACATTAATTAATTATAATAAATATAAACAATTTAATAAATATAATATAATTAATAAATAATTAATTTACAATGAATATTAATTAATAATAAGAATTATTATTAAAAATATTAATAGTGATAATATTAATTAATCTTAATAATATTAATATTAATTATTATTAATAATAATTAATGAATTAATATTAATAATCAATTAATAATTTATAATATGAATAATATAATATTAATATTATAATTGTTAATTAAATGCAATTATTTTTAATAATTATAAACAGATGCGCGAGATTCTCACGCATCTGTTTTTTTTTTGTTTCTTTTTGAGTGAACCGTTGCACGCCAGCAGACTCACCGGCCACACCGTTGGATCCAATGGCATACTGAAATGAGACAGTCGTAGCACACTGTCATGATTTTTCCTGTGTTTTGAAAGTATAGATATGACTGAAGTCATAGGAATCTTTATATCCCCGAATACAAGGATGATAAAACGCCTGTGTCATTCGAGGAGAATAGCATAGTACGGGGTTCGAACCGGCGACCTTCCGTACGGAATTCCTGTACGTTACCGCGTGGTTATGCACCTCACGAGTATCTCCAATCCCGAAGCTCTTTTCAGGCGTAATAATAATTGTTCCTGAAGAAATACTCGGTAGTATATTCTTTTGGCTATTTGGGTGTTTTAAAATTTATGGACTGTGTCCCTATGGGTGGCTTTTTAGTGCGCATACGAATTTCCCTGTTAACCTTTCCTTCCCGGTGTTGGGTATCTTCTACACGTTGCTTCAAATAACCATCAATATCTCTATAAATATAATAAATACAAGGTTAAGATTTTAGGTATTCCTCCATAATATATTTACGCATTGATTTAAAAAATAATATTAATAATAATCAGAATTTATCGACTACATCGTAAGTATTTTCTGAATATCGGAAACAAATTTGCATTTAAACGCTGTGAGTGCCTCGATCTTGGGTCTTGACGATAGGTGAAAAGTATGAGGGAAGCGCGACACTATATTCGCATCTCACTTTTGCATACGTCACTGAATAGCGAGGAGCGCAATTGTCTCCACCTCGCAAGTGTAAGCGACGCCCGAGTTAGCCCCCAGCCCTGCCGCGCTGCAGTAGCTGTTGAGCTGGCAACGAGACTAGACCTACGCCCGTTCCGTGAGCGGTGCCAGATGGTTTTTTAATGTTTTCAGCAAATAAATCTCAATTATTATAATTTTTAACTTCAATTATAATTAATTAAGGGGATTATCTATGAATGTTCTTATTTTTCCGATTTAAAATCGCTAATTTTTGATCGCGTACTCACTACCCAACACCGAAATACGCGTTTCATTTTTATCACCGTAAGGGAAGGGTTACTCTTGAATTCGTAGTCCGATCTTACTACTAAATGGTAGAGGTAGACCAAGAAAGTATGGTTGGACGAAGTGAATGTTATTTTAAAATAATGAAATGTTATTAATAGTCGTAGGATCTGTTAAAAAGTGCATGGATATACATAAAGGAAAATACGTGTGTGTGTTGCGATAGAAAAGTCTGGAGCTCTGTCCACACTCTGCACACCAAACGGCTTGATGGCATGTACTATAGTATATGTATAATTCTATACAACAAATTTATACGCTAATAGTATATCGGATAAGTACTCGTAACCTGGTCTTGACAGGTTTACGCCACGGAATAATAACAGCATGATAGAGAGGATGCTGGCTGTATCTTTATGTAATGGTGCCCTGCTGCATAACGGCTCCCATGCCAAGATAACGAGCCGAGGTTATATACTCTGGATTGGCAGAAGCAGCACTGATAGACCAGTTAAGACCAGAAGAACTGGACTGGGAACCGGATTACGTAATTGCTCGTATCGATACTTGTTTTTTACACCAACTCTTCACCAAGTTTCTTGCAACTGGAAGTTAAATACGAGTACTTCAAAGTGGTTTATTTTCAAAAGATGCGTTTTATTGGATGTCAGATTCGGTAGATAACAGGTGCGTTTTATTGGATGTCAGATTCGATAGATAACAGATGTCGTGGGATCATTAAATACACTCCAAACATGATATAAACTCTCGATCACAGTATAGCAATAAACATATTATATGGACGCCAACAGTTTATACGATATATGATAATTGGGCCTCAGAAATCGTCAAAATTTGTATAATTTTTTTTGTGTTGATTCCTGAATGCTACATTTAATAAGATTTAAATTACGCCGCGATTGTCCTTCTCGGTAAGAATCAACCCGGAGTATAGGTGACGTCTGCCTCTACCCCTTGCTGGAGTCGACTCCTCGTGCAATTCTGAAAGCCTGTCTAGAGGCCCAGTTGCCAACTGTGCGATATCAATGTTCATCATCCCCCGTGGGAAGACAGATATACAAGATACGCCTCGACTTCCCGTGGATGTGTCCAAACTTTTGTACTATCCATTGGCATGGACACACCAACCTCTCTCTGGCCATAGGAGCTTTAATGGCAAACTGTATAGCTTCAATCTTCTGTCTTCACCCTGTTGTATTTTGGTTTTAGATACTGGTTTTAGATTTTAGGTGTTCCTCCGTAATACATTTACGCATTGAATGAAAAAAATAATATTAATAATAATTAGCACTTATCGGCCACATCAGAGATATTTTGTGAAAATCGGGAATAAATTCACCAATACAATCAAACGTGTGCCAGTGTGTGACGTAGGTATATTCATTCTAAAAAAACCGCTATGGGTGAGGAAGCGACGCTATTCACGTCTCACTCTCACTCTACTTTGGTATATGGGAACGCAAGAAATAGAATCTCAGTTCGCTCGCTTCTTTCGCTTAGTAGCCAGACGGCTTTCGTTTGAGGTGGTCGCTTCGCCCGTTTTGTGAACGTCGTCCGATGTTTTTTTTCATATTTTCAGCAATTAAATTTGAATTATTATCACTTTTGACTTCAAATTTAATTAATTTAAGCGATTGGTTATGAATATTTTTATTTTTCCGGTTTTAAATCGTTCATTTTTACATGTGTATTGATGTGTATCACCGGAACGGGTGGATTTTTTTAGCACAGGAACGATTAAAAATACTACAAAAAAAAAAGTAATGTTAGGAAGATAGGATGGTCTGTTTGTGACGGTTGGCTGCCCTGGGATGATGACGTCCAGCTGTCCTTCCACCTTTTCGGCGGCCTTCCTGGTAATCTCCTGCTGCTAGGGTTTTCAGTCTTAGCGATTTTTGCCAGTCTTGTATCCTCCATGCGGTCCACATGATCCCTCCAGAAGCACCTTCTACTTCTTCCCCACCTCACTATGTCTTCAACATCACAGACAGACCTTATCGTCTCATTTCTGATCCGATCTCTAAGAGTTCTGCCTGCAATGGATCGTAGGGTTCTCATTTCCACCACTCTGAGAAGGTTTTTTGTCCTGTTGGTATCGACTATCACTTCTATCCCATATGTCATGATGGGGCGGATGCATGTCTTATACATCCTGACCATACTTTCGGTTAGCAGCATGTGTTTGTTTCTCCATATAGTGTCCCGCAGGCAGCCAGCCAAAGCTGTCGCTTTATTAGTTTGTGCTCGTACTTCACTATATAGGCCACTGTTGCTGGAGATCTCTACACCTAGGTAATTGAATCGCATGACTTGTTCGATGGGTACGTTATCGATCATCAGTTTGCATCTGAGTGACTCTTTTGATATTGTTAAGCACTTTGTTTTATTGACAGAAATCGTCATATTGTATTTGTTAGAAGCAAGGTAAAATTTGTAGAGCATTCTCTGAAGATAATCTTCGTTTTCTGCTAATATTGCAGCGTCGTCGGCATAACACACCATACTGATCAATTTATTTCCCATTTTGTAACCCAGACCCAAAGAGGTCACCTACTTTATGATTCTATCCATAATAATGTTAAAAAGGAATGGGCTAAGGCTTCTCCAATCTAGTTTATAGAAATATCGAAAAGGCTAAATGTAGAAATGGCAATTCTGTATTTGCAAAAATATCAAACCCGCTTAATGGGCATTTAAAACGCCCTTGAGGTAAATAGGGTTACTAAAGGACGCTGTATAAATTAATTATAATTATTTTTAATCGAATGAATACGCATTATTTAATATTTCCCATGAAACGAAATATTTTAATCCCCCCCCACCTCTCCCCACCAGATGTCCAATAATCTTTTTTGACATTTCAAGTTTCTTGAAGATTTAAAAAAATAATATAATATATAATTTGACGTTGTAATTTTATATTCTTTAAAATAATTATATGCCAAAAAAATGTCAGACTCAATTACCTTCTGAAAAGTCAATTTGATTTCGTAAATTTAAAAAAGCTATTTGATATTTCAAATGAAATAGGCTTTCACGATTTAGTTATACGCGGAATCTCACAAAACATCGTCGTTATCATCACGCCACGTCTCTATTAGGATAGAAAGAGAGAACACATCTCTTGTGTGACCCAAAAATACCTATAAAACTAAAAGAAAAGGTATACCAGACTGTAGTTAGACCCGCGATTATGTATGGCTCAGAATGCTGGACAATATAGAGCTCCTACTCTAGGCAACTTGAAACAGCAGAAATTCGAATGCTTAGGTGGTCGGCAAGGAGTATCACTGAAAGATAAAATTAAGAGCTCACGCATTCGTGGTAGCCTGGGAGTCACTGACATAAACAGTAAGCTGGAAGAGTGACAGCTGAGATTGTACGGGCACATAAGACGGAGACCATCAGACCATACGGTAAATCAAGCAATGTCTGTGGATCTTCCACGACAGCCGTCTAGAGGAAGACCGAAGAACTCCTGGATGACTCAATGCTCCAAAATCCTGCAGAGAAACGGCCTAGATGAAAGCGACACCCAGAACCGAAGAACATACAGCCTGAGAACGAGAAAAGCTGACCCCAACATCCTACCTAGGTAATGAGTTGGGACAGTGTCAGGAAGAAGAATAAGAGAGAACACATCTCCACTTTATTCCATCCATTTCTACCAAGTCCATACACTGCTAATTGTTTCGAGTTTTAGGTTTCATAATAAGACAATCGAAGGAATTTAAGGGAATGTATGCATCTAAAATTCCTTATTACTCTCTTAAAGAGTAAACTTGGAAAAAAACTCTAGTATCTGAACTCCTTAATACGCAGTTTCCTCGAACACTAAATGAGTTGCTTCACAGATTTAATCATCAAAGATCTGTCTAAGAAATACTTATATAAACTATAATTTGCCATTATCGCATATTAATTTGATGAAACTTTCTAAGGTATAAATTGATCCTATGTTTCAAAATAAATACGATCATTATTATTATTATTATTATTTTTTTAATCCACTTTGCACGGATTTCTCCTGTTACACAAAGAGGGTCTGCTTCTAGCGTTAGCTTATTCGTTAGGAATAATATCAGCCAGGATTCTTCTCATACTGCTAGGCGGTACCGAGAATATATCAACAGTGTCATTCAGTTGGTTCAATATGTCTATACCACGCGTGACTGAGTGTTTAGCCATGATATTCGTCCTGTAAGTTGGTATGTAGAACAGAGGGTGATTCCTTGCACGGCTATATTTATTGGGTACATATAAACTTAGTGTTTCTAGAATCGCGGGACAGTTAAATGAACCTTGGAAAACCTTTATTAGGAATATCGCAATGGATTCTTGCCTTCTTGTTTCGAGGCTTCTATAGTTACACAACGTGAGAAGTTCGGCATGGTGAGCATATTTTGGGTAATCGCCCTTTGTTCTGTACCATAGATATCTGAGGATTTTTTTTTTGTATTTGTTCTATATTGTTTTTATAGTATATTTGAGCTGATGAGGAGCCCAAACCGTAGATGCATATTCTAATTTAGTTCTAATTAGATAATTGTATAAGTTTCGGAGGATATCGGTTCTAATTAGATAATTGTATAAGTTTCGGAGGATATCCTGTCATGTAGGTCATGACTCAGCATCGTGACTCCCATGATATCCTCTGGCGACTTCTCTTCATCCATCCCTGCACTCTGCGGACCAAAGGAAAGTTGTTAAGGATAGTCCAGTGGCATTTCTCACTTGGTCAGTCCAACACTTTGGGATTCTTCCTATTGTGCGTCGTACTACCACGCCTCCAGTAACCACAAACCTCTCCAAACTGTCACTTTGGCCACGAGCAGTATGCTAAAAGAATTGGAAGACTCGTCGAAGACATATGATATTGTCGAGAATCTGTCAACGATTCTCAGATACACAATACAATAGTAATAATGTACTGTCCGAAGTTATCGAAATTGATTAACATCCGCATACCTTCAAGAAGTATGAGATTGCAAAATACGAGTATATTCCGTTTCGATAGTTATCAAACTGACTTTTACTCGAATCCTCTCGTACCCAGCTTACATCGATTATATAATGACTATACTGCAGTCTCGGGCATATTACCTTGATTAAAAAGTTTTAGGACCGGCCACCGTGTGGCGCTGTCAGTCACCCGATTGGAATTCTTTTTTTGTTAGGTTACCACATCTATCATTGACACTTCCCTTCAAATTTCAGCGTCATAGCTTGACATTTGTAAAAGTTACGCTGTACTGAGTACATCTACCTTTATGCGTGTTTTCGATTTTTTACAAGTTTGAAAATGGCATCAACTGTGCATTAACGAGTTTGCATTAAATTTTGTGTGAAAAACGGATTTAACGGTCCGTAGACCTTGGAAATGTTGGAAAAGTGTTTTTCGGTGGCACGAACGCTTCAGAAGTGGTCGTGAGTCGGTCGAGGATGACGAACGCAGTGACAGTCGAAAACCGATGAAAACATCGATAAAATCAAAGAAATGTTGGCCGAAAATCGCAAATTGACCATTAGAGAGCTGGCAGAGGACTTGAACATCGCTTATGGATCCGCTCAAGACATTTTGGTTAGTGGTTTGGGTCTCAGACGTGTCGCTGCAAAATTGGTGCCGAAAGACCATATCGATTTTGATGAATAAACTTGTATTTTCGATTTTATGAATAAAGTCCTAAAACTTTTTGATCATGGTTATTTGGAAACAGTTTTGATGCCTTTAAAAGATCTCTCATAGAGCGTTTTTGTTTATTTGAACTATATTATAAACCAGGCGTGAATATCGTTGAATTTATTTCTTATTTTTCTTCTCGTAGATTTTTTCTCTCTCAAACTTGACCAGATCTCTAAAAAATGTATTGAAACTTCGGTATGTGTATTTTATGCGTATCGATATTACGGCACTTGGGGTTCTTGAGCCCTGGCCTGTCGTGTACTTGTATTTTTGGATTTTTTTGGTGTGGAGTGTGTATTCTTTTTACAATATTTTGATTTTGTATTCAAGCGCTTTCTCAATTCTAATTTGAATTAAACTGTTCCAACTATTTTCAATAATCGAAAAAAGATTGTGCATTATATTAAAAAAATAAGCAACAGGAGAATGTTCTTGGCGAAGTGTATGGACATGGAAAAAACGTAAAAGTTGTGCAAGAATAAAAAGAAAGCAGGCATATGTTCTTTTAGCCTACTCCAATAGGTACACGGCATGATGGTGATGATAATAAAACAACCGTTGGGTACAGTAAAACCTGGCAAATATACTGTCATGTAGCAAATTCTTCCAACCATCCAGAGAGATGTTAACAGTTCTGCCGTTAAAATGCAGTTTGGGATCCTTTTCCTTAGGCACATCGTGACTTAAATTTACCTCAAAAATGAACTGAGTTCACCATGCTTACGAAACGACAGGTCTCATATATTTTAAGTATGCAAGTCAGATTGTTAGGTTGCATGCTTGAAGCACGATCAACCTACAGTCAATGGCATGCAACTAAACTGGGTCAATCTAAACTGTTCAAAAACTGCTTTTGGGTCGACAATGAACTAACTGACTTTATCATACTTCTCGAAACTCTTGTTTCCTATCGCTACACGTCGTTCGACATCTCTCGTAACTCTTCCATCATCTGAGAAAATACTACATAGTAGAATTCTTCAACCTGTTCCAATATTTCACTGTTCATTCATTTATCGCATTTACTTTTCCTTTCCATCGTGAAATTAGGGGGAATGTCGTAGTGATGCTCTGACAGGGAGAACAAGGAGAAATATAATGAAATTAACATTAGGGGATGGTCTATTTATGTCCCTAGGAAGGGATGGGGGAAGAAGAGGGCATGTTTACGCAAGGATTCAGGGAAAAAATGACTGAGATTTGGAATATGATTTGTAAAGAAATAAGAATACGTATTTTAAAGAGATAAAATTCTTAAACATTCTGTAAGAAGGACTATATTCAAGTTCATATTTCTGTATACCATATAGTTATTCACAAAATCATTGATTGCCCCCATATACTATACTCGTATAGGCATACATTGGTTTCCACACACTTGCTAGAAACACAAGGAACATTTTACAATTCAAGTGTTTCAATAGTATTTTACTAACGACAGTTGCACGTTTTAATTTATTAATTGCGATAATGTAACAAGTTGAATATTTCATATCTGTATTGGTGGATATTTTTAATGCACATATTGGTGAGTTTAGGATTGGTGGATATTTTTAAAGCACATATTGTTGAGTTCAGGATTGGTAGATATTTTTAATGCACATATTGTTGAGTTCAGGATTGGTGGATATTTTTAATGCACATATTATTGAGTTCAGATTAGTGGATATTTTTAATGCACATATAGTTGAGTTCAGGATTGGTGGATATTTTTAATGCACATATTGATGAGTTCAGGATTGGTGGATATTTTGAATGCACATATTGTTGAGTTCAAGAGGATTAATTTCAGCGTTTCCTCAATCTTAGATCTGGACTGGAGACTGGTTACTCCAATTTATTTTGTCTACTATAAATTCCCACTCAGGTGAGTCGCCACCGGAGAACGAGCCCCTCTTCGGGCATTTCCTTCTTCGTCACTACGTAACATCGCACTCATAATAAATAATCAAGATTTCGATCTTCTACAGTAGATCGCGCTGGACGAGGATTTATTTTATCACCCATAACAGCGAGGATTGGGGTGGTATCGAATTGAAATGAAATAAAACTCGCTCAGTCATTAGCGTGGTTCAAAAAGCGACTGAAAAGTACCCGGCGGTAAGTAATACACATCGGGCTTAAGAAAGAGACTGTCGGCCACAATCGGCTAGCTTCGGCTTTGCAGAGCGTCATCTCTGTCCCTAGAACACTTGACAAGGACTGACAAATCGCGACGGAACACGTGTATGAATGACAGAGGCGACGCTCTACAAAGCCGAAGTTGACCGATTATGGCCGACAGTCTCTTTGTAAAGCCCGATGTGTATTATTAACCGCCGGTAAATTATTATTCATTCTTTCTACGTGGCCGAACTATCTCCGCATCCGCACCGCGTACCGTGCGACAGAGACGATGCTCTACAAAACCAAAGTTAGCTGATTATGTCCGACAACCTTTTTCTTAAGCCTGGTGTGTATTATTTACCGCCGGGTACTGTACATTCAAATCAGTAATGCTACGTTTTCCGTATAATTTGCAAATCATATTGCATGGAAGATAATATAAAATTTAAGTTTATTGCAGTGTAACTCCCCTATGAGCTTGCACCGGTATTGGAGAACCGGTTGATAAAATTAGCAACCTCTCGTTGCACCGGTTAATATATGTTTTTCAATTTCTTATCCGAACTCAAAACTGAGAACACGGTAATTCCTCGTTAATACGTACTTGACAAGTTAAGCATCGATCGAGAAACTATTTAATACGAAATAAGGTGATTTGTTCTTCCTTCCGTGGTTGCAGTCCTAAGACTGGTTTGCAGCAATTTGAACTCTTCTCCTCCATTCCCCCCTGTCCTGTGCGGCTCTTTTTAAGTCTGTGTATGTTGAGCAGCGCACGTCCACCAACAGGTCCTCCAGGTACTCTCGGCGTGGGCGTCCCCTAGAGTTTGTCCCCTCGGTCATGCCCTCCATTATTGCATGCAAGAGGCCCTCTTGTCGTATTATATGCCCGATCCATCTTGCACGCCTTTCGGACAGGATCCTGAGCAGGTGCCTTCCTCCTTCGATTCGTTGGAGAACCTCTTCATTTGTGATGCGGTCTCTCCAGGAAATTCCTAATAGTCTTCTATAGGACCACATCTCAAAAGCCTCTAGTCTTCGTCTATCTCTTTCGGATAGGCACCATGTCTCGCAGCCGTACATCAAGATACTCCATACATAGGTCTTGATGAGGAGTATTCTCAGTTTAAGGTCTATATTATTTGATTCTATTATTTTCGACCTTTTATTAAATGCAAGTCTAGCCTGATGTATGACCGTCCCATGTTATTTTGCTCCCGAGGTAGACAAACTCCTTGGTGTTCTTTAGTGGTTTACCCGACATCACTATTCTCATCTGGTGCTGCGCTCGGCCTACAGTCAGCAGCTTTGTTTTGTCTTTATTTATCTTCATACTATAGTTATTTTGAAGAATGCTTTCCATAGTTGTTAAGGCCTCTTGTAGTTCCTCTTCACTTTTAGCAACCATAGCAATATCGTCAGCGAACCTTATCATGTCCACCTTTTGCCCGTGTATCTTTACACCTTCTCTGTGACTCATTATCTCTCTCAAGTCGTCAATCGCGCTCTGTATATAGGCGTTAAAAAGAACAGATGACAGAGAGCATCAGACAGAGAGATTTGTTCTAAAATGTGGTAATTTACATTATTTCTATATCATAATACCAATGCAAAGAGATAAATTATATTCGTTAGATGTTTTTATTAAAAACAATGGAAAAAAGTTTAAATTCTTCCGTAATTAATTTTTTAGCAAAATCGTGAAGTCGAAAACATCTTTTTCTTTTCGCCATACATCGTTATTTATTAAATTTTTAACTATTTGGATTAACCTGAAGTTGTACACAATATTACAATATATTACATTAAATCCATTTTTTATATTGATTTTAATCGATAATAATACATTTTTCATAATTTTAACATATTTATTTTGTTTTTGCAACTGTCGTATTATTTTTTTTAATAAACAGACAATCCACATAAAACAGGGTTTTTGCTACCAAATTATAGTCATTATGTAATTATATAAGTCAATATAATAAAACTAATTTAGAAAAAACGATAATTCTAGATAATTTAAGGTTTCAACTGATTAAACTTCAAAACAGAGAATAATATTACCTATAAAATATATAAAGAAGAGCCGCACTGTGAAACATTAGAAGAGTGCGAAACGAGGCGAGAGTAAGACAAAACATGTGCAATGCCGTTAGCTACACGTCTTACGAGATTGTCATGATTTCATGCATCTTGCATCGTTCATCCGTGCAAATTACTTATTTTTCCCGGTTGGTTTGCTGTGGATAAAAAATGCAAATAATGTTCACATGTCTCTGCGGACCAGCGAAATTTTCTCGCGGACCACGACTTTGGCGATTGCTGGTTTATACTATAGTTTCATAATTCAGATCAAACTCGCAATGGAGATTTTCCACAATACCCCTTTCTGTAAAGGTGACTAGCCATCACGCAGTGGCCCATCCAAAAAACAACACATGACAGACACTTCCATCTTGTTCATTCTTATGATATTATACCATGGTTTCAAAGGGATAGATTGTTGGATTGATTTATATCTAGAGCCCTTATTTACACCAGTTATATCCCAATCCAACGCCCATCGGTGCCAAGTATCATGTTTAATTTTATTTAAAAGATCAATTCCTGGCTGTTAAAAATGAGGTTATTATTGCGTAATGTTAAATGACTTGGTGATCTTTATTTGAGGAGGTAACATTAAAAAAGATCACGTCCATCGAATACAAAAAATGAGTTGATAAAGCAGATTTATTTTTATCGATGGTACGGAGACATTTAACATTTTCATTTGAATGAAAAAAGCACATAAATCATTTTAAAATCATAATAAAAAATCTGTATTTTTTCAAAAAGAATCTTGTCCAAACTTCAAACCAATCAAAAAAGATCATGTCAGAATTGACCAATCATAGCTTTCCGATTGTGTCTAGCTTCGTACCAGTTTCGTACGTGCAGTGTAATGTCATTATGCAGCTTTATCTACCTATACGAGAGTCATCTAGAAAGTAAGGTTACAAGGGCTCCTGAGGCCGGTAGAATTTTTTTGTTTCGAAGTTGGGGCACTTGGCGTGTAGGGGGAATTCTAATGGTCAGTTTGTTTGGTCCCGCGTGTTTGTAGGCCATTTTGTTCAATCACAGTAAATTCTTCCAGTGGAGAGGTCGTCGCGCGCTCCCGCCACCTCCCGTCCGTGCGAGATCCGCGTGGTAATCCGTTTTTTGACTTTGCAGAACAATACCACCGCGAATATCCATTGGAAGCTCGTGGACGTTTATGGTAGTGATGTGATGAGTCGACAACATGTCACGAAGTGGGTTAGGTTGTTCAGAGAAGATCGTACTGATACTCATGACGAGGCAAGGCAGTGATTTCTGACGAACTTGTGCAAAAAATTTAAGAACAAGTGCGAAATGACTGCCGTGTGACGCTTGACGACTTTCACAAAGAATTTACTGACATTTCTCGAAGTTTCCTTGGTGATATTGTGTCGGAAAAACTTGGTTACAAGAAGTTGTGTGCGAGAAGGGTGCCCAGAATGCTCACACCGGAGCACCGTCAAAAGTTTTGCACAGTAGGAAGAAACTTTTCTGGACTCTATCGTGACGGGAGATGAGACGTGGGTGTGTTACTATACCCCAAAAATTTTCCAACGATCAGGAGGTCGAAGAATCTGTGAAGAAGGGGCTGAAAGAGCTGGCGGCGGAGGTCTATGACACTGGCATACAAAAGCTGGTGCCCCGACTACAGAAATGTCTCGATCTCGACGGCAATTACGTTAAAAAATAGTTTAATATATTTGTGAAGTATCCTGTGAATTTCAATTAAATACAAGCATTTTTCGGTCCTACATAAACGTTGTAACATTACTTTCTGGATGACTCTCGTATTTATAGTTTTATAGTAATATTTCTTCTTATTTTGTAACACTTTACTTATTTTATTTGATTAAAATTTAAATAAATAACCCTACCCAATTAATTAGTTTTTGTTCATTTTTACAACACCCGTATAAGGTTTTTGAAATCGAACAAAAACCATTATGTCCTAGACCTGTTCAATCAAAAAAGATTAAAGTAGAATTGTTCCTTCAAAAAGGATCATGTCCATATTTTAAACTAGTATAACTAGTTTAATTAATATGATTCGATTTTAAATAACAAATCAAGTCACCTTCAGCGATTTTAAGGATTTCAGATATTTTTACAATTAATTATTATGTCATATATTTTTAATGCCAACAGTTTTTTTTTGCGATTTCCCAACATTCTGATTTGGTGGCCATATGTTTTTTTTAATATTACCTCCTCATTTTTGGTAAACGTTTTTTTCTATACTTGAGAAAATATAGCATGGTCCATGTGACAGTTCACAAATTTGCCTCAATACAGCCTTGTAACGATGTTCAGTAATTTTAATTATTTTATCAACTTTAATATAAGCCTCGATTCTAATAAATAGCAAGTTATTTAGATAAATACATTACATAAAACTAACAATAATGACAAATTAATACATTTTGTTACAAATTAGCAAAAATGTGTCAGTTTGTTAAAATCAAATAATATTTGGTGACGTTTGTCAAAAGTCACTGTGTTAGTCTGCATTGGCTAGGGATGGGGTATTCGATAGTTGAATTTTCGATTTTTTATACCTAAAATTAAATGTTCGTATTTAGTATTAATTCATAGTGGATATTGCCCTATTCAAAGATAGATACAAATCATACAATACATTAGAAAGTCAGTATAGGGAAAATTAGTAATTAAAACGACAGTTTAAAAAACAATTTTTCGATTTATAAAAACCGATTCGATTTATAAAAAAAAACGATTTTACCCCATCACTTTGCGACATGACATTTCAAATGTCACAGGGACCATCCAACATTTTCTCAAGTATAGCAATATATCAATTTGATCGATCTAGGAGTAACCTTCCATACGGAAGTCCAGAGTGTTATCGCGCGGGCATGCACCTCTATAGCGTAGTTAATTGACCAAATTCACGCTTCCGTCGCTCTGTTTCACGTTTCATTTAAAGTTATACCCATCATACTACCTTGATCAAAATGTTTTAGGACCGGCCACCGTGTGGCGCTGTCAGTCATCCGATTGGAATTCTTTTTTTGTTAGGTTACCACATCTATCATTGACACTTCCCTCCAAATTTCAGCGTCATAGCTTGACATTTGTAAAAGTTATGCTGTACTGAGTACATCTACCTTTGTGCGTGTTTTCGATTTTTTACAAGTTTGAAAATGGCATCAACTGTGCATTAACGAGTTTGCATTAAATTTTGTGTGAAAAACGGATTTAACGGTCCGCAGACCTTGGAAATGTTGGAGAAGTGTTTTTGGTGACACGAACACTTCAGAAGTGGTCGTGAGTCGGCCGAGGATGACGAACGCAGTGACAGTCGAAAACCGATGAAAAAATCGATAAAATCAAAGAAATGATGACCGAAAACCGCAAATTGACCATCAGAGAGTTGGCAGAGGACTTGAACATCGCTTATGGATCCGCTCAAGACATTTTGGTTAATGATTTGGGCCTCAGACGTGTCGCTGCAAAACTGGTCTCGAAAGAACTCAATTTCATGCAAAAAAAGAACCGCGTTGAATTCGCGAAAGACATGATTTCCACGACTTTTTGACCAAAAACAACACTACTACTATCCAGTAGCCTTCGAATTCACCTGATCTGGCTCCCTGCGACTTTTTCCTGTTCAACCGACTTAAAAAATCGCTTCGCGGAACGCGTTACAGCACCCGAGAGGATGTCATGAAAAAATCGAAGACGACTCTGATGGACATACCGAAAATTGAGTACCAACGGATCAAGCGCTGCTGGAGTAAGTGCGTTGCAGTCGATGGGGAGTACTTTGAAGGGGACCATATCGATTTTGATGAATAAACTTGTATTTTTGATTTTATAAATAAAGTCCTAAAACTTTTTGATCAAAGTAGTATAAACACGTGCAAGAAAAAGCTACGATTTGAAAACGAAACAAGATAAATAAATATTTATATATTATTTACAAATATAATATTATAATTGATTCCATGTTAGCGCGATAACGATTTATAATAAAATGAAAAGCTATAAAAGAATGTTACAATATTTTAGATGAAAACAAGATTAAATTTAATAGATTTAGTCAACCAAGCAATTTGCTGGCAGAACGTTGAAAGCTGGACCGTGCAAAGTATAAACGATATCATTTCACCATGTCTAAACATATATAATATCATAGTTTAAAATGTTTTTCTGCGTTGTTGCCGTAATAAGTCGACTTAAGAGGGTATTTTACTCTAGAAATTTGAAAAAATAGTTTTTTTTCTATATTTTTTTGCATAGTCTTAAAGTTTAGACCTTTAAGAATATGTTCTTAAAAGGAAATTTTAAAATTATCAATATTTACGAAGTTATAGCTATAAATGAAGCAACAATTACGCCGCGCCGGTATGACTCGAACAATAATCTCAAAGCGTTTTTCTCGAAACTACTTGTTTCGACCTGGTCGACATAAAATCTCAAGTTCTATTTAACCGATTACCTTCAAATTTAATATTAAACTTTAATAAATGTGTTTCTATCGTTCCTACCTTGAACAATTTAATAAGATTTTTTAAAAATTAAAAAAAGTAAAAAATCAAATTTTTTAGACAGCCACTATTTTACGATTTTTTTTTCTTTGGTACCAACTATACCGACATTATTTTTCAACGAGAAACTGTGTATAATTTTTGTTTTAAATTTACAAAAAGGTTCCAATCATGTCGACCAGCTTACTCCCTTTTTACGACAAGACATAACAGCTGATAATATACTCGATGTTCGGATCGGTGTACTGACTTAGAAATTTCTAGGGCCTCTAATCTGTCCAATTTATTTCCGTTACCAATACCTCGACATACCTGTTACTAATCACTTGAGAGTAGATATCTGCCGAGGACAAAGATATCTACTCTCAAGTGATATTCAACGTTGGGGGGACCTGACATGACATTGAGAAGAAAAAGAAATGTTCAAAGTAACAATACCTCGACATACCTGTTACTAATCACTTTCATTGAATTCTTCCCTTTACTTTCCTACTCTCTCTTAGGTTCTAATTCATAGTCTGACATTAAGACTAAATACTTAACTTTTTTCGCTGAAGAAATAACCATTTAATGTAGTATTTCGTACAAATTTTATCGTAGCTTCTTTAACCCTTCCCTTACGGTGATAAAAATGAAACGCGTGTTCCGGTGTTGGGTAGTGAGTACGCGATCAAAAATTAGCGATTTAAAATCGGTAAAATAAGAACATTCATAGATAATCCCGTTAATTAATCATAATTGAAGTTAAAAATTATAATAATTGAGATTTATTTGCTGAAAACATTAAAAAAACCATCTGGCACCGCTCACGGAACGGGCGTAGGTCTAGTCTCGTTGCCAGCTCAACAGCTACTGCAGCGCTTACTCCGGGCGTGGCTTACGTTTGCGAGGTTGAGACAATAGCTTTCCTCGCTATTCAGTGACGTATGCAAAAGTGAGATGCGAATATAGTGTCGCGCTTCCCGCATACTTTTCACCTATCGTCAAGACCCAAGATCGAGGCACTCACAGCGTTTAAATGCGAATTTGTTTCCGATATTCAGAAAATACTTACGATGTAGTCGATAAATTCTGATTATTATTAATATTATTTTTTAAATCAATGCGTAAATATATTATGGAGGAATACCTAAAATCTTAACCTTGTATTTATAATATTCATAGAGATATTGATGGTTATTTGAAGCCCCGTGTAGAAGATACCCAACACAGGGAAGGAAAGGTTAAATAAGGGATTCGGATGGGAATTCATAACCTTATTTTAAAGTTTGAATTATTAGATACACGTATTCCTCTTGTTTAATTTATACTGTTGCTATGTAAATAAATTAATTTAGTGGTTTATAGTTTATATATATGTGTTTTGTCTGTGAGATAATCAGTCAATTCCTCCCATTGACTATGTTCGCCAAGAACAACTATGGTTGAATTCAACGAAGTATCTGGGGTAGAAGAGGGTGAACCCATAAACAATATAAAGTGAGGACAACTATTCAAATACTTCCACAAAGTATACATAGATAAACACTGCACACATAGATGACACAACAGTGGAAAGGGTAATCCCTGAAATCTCTGACATAAAAGACGAAACACGTGGGTTACACGTAAAATTTATTTTGAATATAAATCTTAAAGCTCTGTTGCTTGCTCGCATAGATAATCAAATAAATGAGGTAAGCTGAGGCATATTTTCAGACTGCATTCCCTTAAAGTGATTTAAAGATTTCTGCCTACCAAAACCAAAAGTTCACTCGTGCTATCTCTGCTCTTTCCGATTGTGGACTATGCGGACGTTTGTTTAATATTATTAGACATTACGGAGGAACAGTTGAACACATTACAGCGTCTAAGATTTATGTTTATCATGAGAAAGCACAATCGTATCACTTGATACTAATCATCTATAATCAATTAAAAAACAGTTCAAAAAAGTTCTTCAGAAGTCCTCGAAAGACACGCGGGATCCCATTTCGATGCTCATTTATTCGGAAGTGCCTTTACAGGCACTCCTTATAAGTCAGCAAACTATACTAAAGAAAATGTAGCATGGTTCCTGTGACAGTTCACAAATTTGCCCCAATACAACCTTGTAACGACGTTCAGTAATTTTAATTATTTTATCAACTTTAATATAAGCCTCGATTCTAATAAATAGCAAGTTATTTAGGAGAATACATTACATAAAACTAACAATAATGACAAATGAATACATCTTGTTACAAATTAGCAAAAATGTGACAGTTTGTTAAAATCAAATAATATTTGGCGACGTTCGTCAAAAGTCACTACGTTAGTCTGCATTGGCTAGGGATGGGGTATACGATAATTGGATTTTCGATTTTTTTACACATAAAATTAAATGTTCGTTATTAGTATTAATTCATAGTGGATCTTGGCGTATTTAAAGATAGATACAAATCATACAATACATTAGAAAGTCAGTATAATGAAAATTAGGAATTAAAACGTCAGTTTAGAGAGAAACAATTTTTCGATTTATAAAAAAACTATTCGATTTGTAAAAAAATTTTTTTTTTTACCCTATCCCTTTGAGACATGACATTTCAAACGTCACAGGGACCATGCTACATTTTCTTGAGTATAACTATATAAAAATATCCGAGGCTGTAGCGTAATCATTTCCGATCCTCTGCAGTTTATCTAGATAGGTGAGAATTCGAAAAATAATTTGTTCTATAATGTTCACATAGAAATGTGTCTTGGAGCCTGATTATTCTTGTCAGAACTCGAATGCTAATCAATTCCAAGAGTTTCGGACAATCGATCATTCCATTCCCGACTTTGATAAGTACAATAAAGTCCGCTAATATTCGCCAATCAGAGAGACTTATCAAATTAAGATTAGAATTAGACAAATTATAATTTATATCATTCATATTCAGACCTACGAGGCATATCCAGAAACTAAGTGTACTGAATTTTTGTAGGTTACAATTTTTTTTATTTAAAAAAAAAAATTACGTAGTTACCGTAGTACATATGTAAGCTATTTTTCGACATAGTCGCCATTCCTCTCAATGCAGGTGGTGAAGCGGGGTATCAACTTTTTGATGCCTTCCTCGAAGTAGTTTCCCGCCAAAGGACATCCCATTTAAACGAGGCGAGCAGTTCCGTCTGTCATTGTCGTGCAGCAGGCAGAGTCCCTTTGTCAGCATGCTTCTCCTTTTGTTCTGAATCGCCCTCCGCAATTTTTTTAGGGTCTCACAGTATCTTGCAGAGTTGATGGTCTCCCCTTGAGGCATATATTCAATTAAAATTATGCCTTGACAGTCCCAAAACACGGATGCCATGATTTTCTTGGCTGAAATTGTGGTTTTGAACTTTTTGGCGGAGGGTGAAGAGGTGTGATGCCACTGTTGAGACTGCCTTTTAGTTTCAGGCGTGTAGTGTGCAACCCAAGTTTCATCTCCAGTAACGATGGAGCGGAGAAATTCATCTCCATGGAGTTTGCAGCGCCTCAAAAACTCTTGCCCGGCCTCCACTCGATTCAACTTGGCGGGAGATTCGATTGACATTTTTCACGAAACGTGTTGTCGCGTCGACACTTCTCAACGTACTGACCTCGAACCGGTCTTGTTGCGGAGGGGAAGGGTCAGGCTACACGGAAGTGTAGCCAACATGTCGAAAATAAAATCCATCCGGTCGTGAGAGCCTCAGTACACTTACATTCTGGATACGCATAGTATTTAAAAAAAAAGTGTGGCGCGAAATCTTATGTTAGACTCTCTCCAATGCACTGGAATGGGTTGTTTAATGAGGAACCCATATACTAGAATTGCATTCTTATTAACTTCTCACCAAGGCGATGAAAATAAACATGATCGTAGGTGTTCCCTTAACCTTTCCCTTCCTGTGCTAAAAAAAAACGTGCGTTCCGGTGCTGTGTATTCAATACACATCAGTACAATTAAAAAATGAGCGATTAGACTCCTTTGAGGCTTTTGTTTTTTTCGTTCTTCCTGACAGTTAACCTGAGGTGGTATATGTGGG
Organism: Odontocerum albicorne; assembly: GCA_949825065.1. Taxonomy (NCBI): domain Eukaryota; kingdom Metazoa; phylum Arthropoda; class Insecta; order Trichoptera; family Odontoceridae; genus Odontocerum; species Odontocerum albicorne. Next base: position 4,135 of record CATKWJ010000423.1, on the reverse strand, counting down.
TTTATTTTTTATTTTGTTTTCTGCCATACGTTTTTGTTTTTTTTAATTTATTCTTTAATCTAGATATGCGGGGGTGTTGGATGGAAGCCCCCCGATGCCCTTGCGGTCGGGCTCGCCCTACACTGGTGGGGTGTATCTAGGCCGGGGGAATGTTTGTGGGATGAGCCCGGACCTATTAATGTCTTCTCTCTTGAATGGATTTTTTTTTGTCATCTATTTATTTTCTGTGTTTTTTTATCTTCTTGTTCTACGTGTTCAAGGGTGTGGGCTGAAAAACATCTGGTGTCCTTGTGGCTGGGCTCGCCCTATATTGGTGGGGTGTATCTTGGCCGGGGGAGATGTTATTAGATGAGCCCAGACCTTTTGATAGCTTCTGTGTTTTTAATGTATTCTCTTTTTAATGTGTTCTTGAAATGTGTCTAAATATATTATGTACATACTATGTTGCTATCAATAAACCTGTATTTATTTATTTAAAATAAGAATATTCATAGCCAATCGCTTAAATTAATTAAATTTGAAGTCAAAAGTGATAATAATTTAAATTTAATAGCTGAAAACATGAAAAAAACCAACGGCCGACGTTCACAAAACGGGCGAAGCGACGTCCGCGAGCTACTAAAGCGAGAGAAGCGAGCGAACTGAGATTCAATTCTTGCGTTCTCATATACCGAAGTAGAGTGAGAGTGAGACGTGAAAAGCGTCGCTTCCTCACCCATAGCGGATTTTTAGAATGAATATACCTACGTCACACACTGGCACAATTTTGATTGTGTTGGTGAATTTATTTCCGATTTTCACAAAATATCTCTGATTTGGCCGATAAGTGCTAATTATTATTAATATTATTTTTCCATTCAATGCGTAAATGTATTACGGAAGAATACCTAAAATCTGAACCCAGTATTTATTATATTTATAGAGATATTAAAGTTTTTAGAAGCAATGTGTACTAGTTACACATCACAGGACAGAGGAAGGGTTACATAAGGTTTTGAAATTCTAAGAATTATTGCCAGGTTATTACTGGTATCCTACATTATTGACAGGTTATTAGCGGTATAATAATAACAAGTAAAAATAAAACTTTCTTACATAATAATTCATAAAGTTGAGTAACTGTTTACTCTTTTACTGTGTCTGAGCGTTTTTCTGAGTCTCGGGCGAAAATTTCACTTTCTATTTGACACATTCATTTATTCCAAAACTATCAACTGCCCCGGCGTTATGCAAAAACTTTAACAAATTGAAATAAAGTACACAGAATAGCAATGCATCTGTTGTACAACACAATACAATTACCAACTATCGGCGTATGGAATTATATAGTTGGAGAAATTTTGAAAGAGGGAAAAATAAGAATCAAATATTGGGTGTTAACATAAATTGTGTCCGTTTTTTTTTTTCAAATTTAAAAATGAACACCAAAAGTAAAACAAAATGGTAAATATTATACGTTATTCGAAAGATAATCTACTGCTCTACAAGATATTGTGTTTGCTTTTACGTTACATATATTATTTTATTTAATTACAAGCCTTCAAAATGGAATGTCAAGTAGACGAAAGTGAGCATTTTTTACACATTCTGTTCGCATTCATTCGAGGGAATAAAGTGCTCGTGATATTTGCGAATTGTACGGTGAAGATGCTATGAATGAAAGGACAGATGGCAGATGGCGGGTATACAGTCATGTGACTACAATTCATCTGCTCAGCCAATTTTACGGTGGTTTGAAGGGGATCTTCACGAATAATATGGTTTTAAGCGATCCTCATCGAAGTCCACTGGTCGTACGGAACGCTACATGTCTTTCAGGTCGAAATTTCCGTCTTTGAAACGCAAAAAACCATCGGCGAACTGTCCTTTCATTCATAGCATCTTCACTTGACATTCCATCGTCTACTTGACATTCCATTTTGAAGGCTTGTAATCAAATAAAATAATATATGTAACGTAAAAGCAAACACAATATCTTGTAGAGCAGAAAATTTTCTTTCGAATGACGTATAACATTTACCATTTTGTTTTACTTTTGGTGCTCATTTTTAAATTTGAAAAAAAAACGGACACAACTTATGTTAACACCTAATATATATTTATTTATTATTATTTGTAGTTTTTCGCTAGTTTAAGTATGCAGAGGGCATACTTTGTGTTTGGACGGGTACCGGGTACCGATAGACTGTTACACCAATTTTTACAGAATCTAAATTCTATAGAGTTTTATAAAATTCACACTAGAAATAGAACAGGATGTAAAATTTAATTTCTTGGACTAGACATTGGTGGCACATGTTGGTAGAAAGCAAAGTCAGAATATACAAAACATGCATAAGACCTGTTATGACTTACGGAATCGAAGCAAGAGCAGACTCTGTAAGAACAAAACACCTCCTCAGAACAACAGAAATGAAAACACTGCAGCCTATCGTAGGTAGAACCCTTTGAGATATGATACCTAATGGGGAAATCCGCAGAAGTTGTAACATTGAGGACATCGTGAGATGGAGTATTGGAGTAGAGATTCTGGAGGGACCACGTTGAGAGGATGGACCCCGCGAGAACACCTAAGATTATAATGCACGAGATTCCAGAGGGCCGTCGACCATCGGGACGTCCACCAAAGAGATTGAGAGAAAGTTGGACATCTTCGTCACAGGACCAAAACTGAAATCCTGTTTAAAACAGATCGCAAGATCTAGAAGAAGAAGAAGAAGACTAGACATTATCCCAAAAAAAATGGCACATTTGACTTTGACATCTATAGACTATAAGTCACAAGAGTCACAAGTAAACCAAAAGCTAAACTCGACATATTCGTGAATCCTTAAAATCCTTACGCTATTTCATTTAGAATAATGATATTATTTATATTCTCCAATGACATACAATGAAGTGCCGAATTCAATAAAAGCAAAAGGAGAAAAACAATTTAGGCAGTCGATCGGAGCGTGGTTGTTATCGCGACAGGAGTTTAAATACTTGGGCTTGCAAGAGTAATGACTTGTAGCAATGGTTTGTGTGAGCTCTTGAGTGTGATATTTTTATGATTATGTGCGGTATATTGTGGGATGAACGTTTTGGTATGTCTGGAGTGATGAAGTGTGAGGAGTTTGATTCGCGTGATGTATACGTATGTAATTGAGTGTCACTGTTTGTCAGGTTGATGAGAATGTGCAACGGAGTTTTATATAATCAAAAATCGGAAAGAATATCGATTTATTTTTTCATGCTGTGTGTCCTCAGTGAGATACAGGCAAAAGCCTAGTTTACTAGGAACACGGCAAATGAAAAGCAACAAACCCAGATCCATTAAAATTGTGTGTCCAAATTAAATTACCTGTTGCTTTTTCGCAAATTGTGTATATGTCATGTGTAATAATAAATAAATAAAAATAGTCATAGGGGTGCCCTCAATCCGCATTGGATAGAAAAAGGGAAGATAAGACACATAGTACAATATTGCATAATAAACAAATAATATTTTTTTGTTAGTCTCGCTTATGTAAATTATTTTCTGGTCAAATAATGAATATAAAAAGAATCTAACAGCTTAAACCGCGATAACAAACGAAAAAGAGGTTTAAAGCCATATATTGGGAAAATGATTAAAAAAAATTAAAATAACAAATGAATAAACAATAAAAAAATCACCACGTGAAAACAAAAACATTTTAATTTCAAAATATGTTTGGGCCAAGTGTATGAAACACGTGAAAACAAAAATATTTTAATTTCAAAATATGTCTGGGCCAAGTGTATGAAACACGTGAAAACAATAACATTTTAATTTCAAAATATGTCTGGGCCAAGTGTATGAAACACGTGAAAACAAAAACATTTTAATTTCAAAATATGTCTGGGCCAAGTGTATGAAACACGTGAAAACAAAAACATTTTAATTTCAAAATATGTCTGGGCCAAGTTATGAAATACGTGAAAAGCAAAAAACATTTTAATTTCAAAATATGTCTGGGCCAAGTGTATGAAACACGTGAAAACAATAACGTTTTAATTTCAAAAGTATGCCTGGGCCAAGTGTATGAAATACGTGAAAAACAAAAATATTTTAAATTCAAAATATGTCTGGGCCAAGTGTATGAAACACGTGAAAACAATAACGTTTTAATTT
>CATKWJ010000422.1:0-17000 GCA_949825065.1 Odontocerum albicorne | reverse complement strand
AAATGAGGTAGAAATGAGAGCGTTGTGGGAAAACAATGTTATAGAATAAGGCATGACGACAACAGGAAATAATGCGGTTTGAGATGGGATTTTCGGCCGCGTAGAAAAACTGAATGACGTAAGATTTACGAAAATAATCTATTCGAGTATAGAATACAGATAATGAATGGTTTGGGAAGACCTAAAATTATGTGGTATAATTTGAGGGGTGCACGGTAACGCACTGGACTTCCGTGCGGAAGGTCGTACTCCCCCTGAACGACACAGGCACTTTTTCCGCCTAGTGTTCGAGGGTATAAGGATACCTATGACTTCGGTCATATCTATTATTTTAAAAAAATCAAGTGAATCCAATTATGAAAGAAGGAAGAATGAAAATACCTAATAAGAGTAAGCATGACGAGGTATTTGTTCGTGGTATAAGCGAATGAACTGGAGATCTGTTCTCTCTGCTTACCCCACTGACCACATATGGAGGGTGATAACGAATGAACATGTTATATTTATCATAAAATGAGATAAAAAAAAATTACTTCTATAATTTATTTTAATTCTAACAAAATGAATTATCACTTTGGCTTGCTTTGTTGACAATATCGTAGCAAGCCAAAATGGATGATCACTTCGGCTTGCTTTGTTGACAATATCGTAGCAAGCCAAAATGGATGATCCCTTCGGCTTGCTTTATTGACATTATCATAATAAGCTAAAGCGGATGATCACTTCGGCGTGCTTTGTTGACAATATCGTAGCAAGCCAAAATGGATGATCACTTCGGCTTGCTTTGTTGACAATATCGTAGTAAGCCAAAAAGGATGATCACTTCAGCGTGCTTTGTTGACAATATCGTAGCAAGCCAAAATGAACACCCATTATGTAAGAATAAAAGTTTATTATGAAACAAAAATTTTGTTTTCTTTTATTTAATTTGGTAATAACAATGAAGTTCTATAAACTTAACTCTCTTTCAATAATCCCCAAACTTTCAATAATTCAACTCACAAATGATATTACTCAAACAATAAAAGCTTTATGCAACAGCAATTATCATTTGTGTATTTTTATTCATATTTTCCTTTAGAAATTCGCAAATTTCTCGACTCCAGTATGCTTACAACACGAGTACAGCTGTTAGGCTGACAAATGGTAGTCATAAATATTGTCATCTTCGCCCGCTTCTAAAAAGTGTAAACTGGTTCAAGTGTAGCGAATGGATTAATTTAAAGTTTCTCTCTTTATTTTCAAATCCGTGTCCAAGAGGTGTTCCTTCAGAAAGGAGTAGAACTTAAAGATCGATTTCTTATTTAACAAATACATTGATTGTTCTATACCAACCCAATAGGGCGGATATACCAAGAGTCTTTGCTGTTGCTGATTCTGTGGCGTGGGACACTATCTCTTAGTATAAGATATATGGTTGGCATGTGCAGTTTTAGGAAACACTCGAAGACAACCCTTTTTAGGAGGTCTAAAAAATGTATAATGTTATATGAACACTACACCTAAAGCCGAATATGTTACTATCACATATCGGAAGATCTACAAATGTTTCTTTATAGTTCGTCATCCCTTGGTAAGTTATCTGCGATTTGCTTGCCAAATGTGTTTTCCTGAATGTATACAGATACGGGGAAGTACCTTAATAATAACCGCAGCCACCACCTTACTATCCTTACACTCAACTTATATTTATGTATATGTATAAACCACACATGTAACTGTTTTCTTTTGGGGTCCATTTGGAGTCAAATTCGATTACTGTTGGCATCCATTTTTTTTTCAAATAAAGTATGATTTTCATTAAAGGCCTTTCTAACACCTTTCTGGTTGTTTTAAAGAGATCGCCACGTGACAATAAGTTAACCAAGTAACATGTTATACAATTATAGAGTAATACAATACACAAACTAATGATTAAAACATGCTAAGATCCTGGAAGTGAAGCACCCTAGCCAGTAAGAGGTCAATTGATATTTGTTCTTTTGGATTCAACTAAGTTCATCAAGTTGTATTATATACAATTATAGAGTAATACAGTACACAAACTAATGTTTAAAACATACCAATCTCCTGGAAGTGAAGCACCCTAGCCAGTAAGAGGTCAATTGATATTTGTTCTTTTGGATTCAACTAAGTTCATCAAGTTGAATTATATACAATTATAGAGTAATACAGTACACAAACTAATGTTTAAAACATACCAATCTCCTGGAAGTGAAGCACCCTAGCCAGTAAGAGGTCAATTGATATTTGTTCTTTTGGATTCAACTAAGTTCATCAAGTTGTATTATATACAATTATAGAGTAATACAGTACACAAACTAATGTTTAAAACATACCAATCTCCTGGAAGTGAAGCACCCTAGCCAGTAAGAGGTCAATTGATATTTGTTCTTTTGGATTCAACTAAGTTCATCAAGTTGTATTATATACAATTATAGAGTAATACAGTACACAAACTAATGTTTAAAACATACCAATCTCCTGGAAGTGAAGCACCCTAGCCAGTAAGAGGTCAATTGATATTTGTTCTTTTGGATTCAACTAAGTCATCAAGTTGTATTATATACAATTATAGAGTAATACAGTACACAAACTAATGTTTAAAACATACCAATCTCCTGGAAGTGAAGCACCCTAGCCAGTAAGAGGTCAAATGATGTTTGTTGTTTTGGATTTAACTAATCCATTGTATACAAAATACAAAAACTGAATACCGAAAAAAGCTCAAAATAAGTTCAACAAAAAATAACAAACTGACGTCAATGAAAATAGTAAAGCTTTTAACATAATACACTAAAATAGAACTTTTTAATGAATTCTCCTAATTTCTCTTTCCTAAAAATTTGACGAGTTTAAGTTGTAATATTAGTACGTCTGAATTATGTGACAGCTTTTACTTTCAGAACAACGCGTTTATTCCCAAATGCTCCCTTTATTTAACCCTTCATTTCTGCCTCTTGTCCCTTCGGGTCACTGTTGGCACACAAGCACTTCCATAAACCCCATTCCTGCGGAGCCTCCTCCCAGGGTCAGGGGTGGAGGAAGGAGCCATTGTCGTGCTAATACTGTATGCTGGATGACATACAACCCTTGACCTTTCCGAGTGTAAAATTTACTGTATGTTTATTAAGAAATGGGCCGGGGCAGGTTATCAATGGGCCTTATAATATATGATACATTTAATTGAATTTTTATGTTATAATTTTTTTACTTTTTTTCCTGATGTTGGGAATAAGACGAGGATTTCCATGGTCTAGTAGATGCCTGTCGCGTTGCCTCGAAGATTGCGGGTTCATTTCCTACTGGAACCAAGTTTAAAAAAAATCAATCTGGTTGTCATTTAAGACCTTCTCAATATCTTTCTGGCTGGTTGGAAGAGACTGCTACATTACAATAATTCCACAAGGTTGTATTATGTACAACGAAAGTGTTATAAATGATTCGTTTGGGCACTCCTTTCTTCATCTTAATTAAAAAATATATTTTATTCATGCTTCATTTCTGAAATCTTCATTCCGCCTTCTTTAAAAAATTCATTACTTCCTTGTATACTTCTGCCAATTGCAAGTCCATATATCAAGGTGGGCACCAAAAAACTATCATGTATGGTCATTTTTGTTACTGCACATAACGTTACAAAACAGAACCACGTCAATAATGAATAATAAAATCCACTAGCATTGGAAATATCGCAAGAGATATTCAGTTAGAGATTATAAGATCACATAGACCCAGACAGGGTCAAAGTATTTCGTAATCATAATACTCGTAGTAATAAAAAGTACAATTTATTTAGCGCCGTTTACAGTAAACTCTTCTTCAGGACGCTCTGACTCGAGACCCACTATTATTTGCAGTTCAAAAATATTACAAAACAAATATATATAAGTTGAATAAATAATTGGAATGTAGTGACAGTGATCATTAGATAAGATACTCTCTCGTATCTATATATTTTCCGAAAAACATATTTGGTAAGAAAACCGCAGAAAACTTACTAAGATCTGTAGATCGTCTAATATGAGAGTGACACATTCTATTTTAGATACATGTAGTGTTTGTGTTGTCTTGATATTCCATCATAAACTTACGATAAGATCTTCCAAAAAGGGTTGTTTTCGAGTGTTTCCTAAAGCTGCACACGTCACCCATATCTCTAAAACTGAATGTAGACCATTCAAAATCCCACAATCAGCACCGGTGAAAGCTTTATCACGATGCTTCACCCTTTTGGATCGATTTGCAACAATCAATTTATCGGACCTCCCAAAAAACTACAAAAAAATCAATTTACGAGTACATAACACATGTCCTAGGCATGTTTATCTAAAAAACATCACCCTAAATAGGCCCTGTCTTCCTCTCGCTCTATAGAGCAATGAGAAGATTTCCTTCTTGTTTGTCATGAGACTGAGGCCGCGGTTAGTCAGCAATACCCTACTTTACCTGGCCACATCTGCAAGGCAAAGTTCTCCAGTCTGGAGAGATTAATTGGAATGCCACGCTTGACTGCCGTTACTTAGCTCTCCAGAGTAATTGGTCCGGAGTCTTGTTTATTGTGCAATTGGATTATATTGACAGCAAAATCTTCGAAGGCAGAATTTAATAATGACTGCAAACCGTCAATCTCCCGCTTGCTCGATTGGCATTTCTGGTTAAGGAGCAATTTGTAATTTATTTCAATCAAATTTTATACAATTTAAAGGAGTCTTTGTCATACGCAGCCACTTTCGTAGTATTTTTATTCATGAATGATTTTATATTCATTGTTTTAATTGAACTTGCATGTGTTATAATATCCTTAAATAACACATTTTTTCCCGTTCGCTATATTATAATGTGAGTTACGAGGGATATTGAACGGCGCGTAGCAAAAGGTAACAAAGTCAATGTGTCACTTAATCATATACTCAAACCGTACAGTATCAGTCCATAGCAGTATTATAGTACCAAAACTGATGTATGAGGGTGAAATGTGAACGTGAAAAAATACTGAAAAAAGCCGAGTAAATGCTATAGAATTGCGTACGCTTAAAAATTACACGGTATGACAATATATAACAGAATACGGAATTAAGTGATAATGGATGAACCTAGACTTAAGGCTGATATTTTAAGTAACATGAAGAAGAGCACTTTGTGATGGTTTGAGCAAGAAGAACGATAGCACGAACAAAGCCTTACAAAACAAATATACTCGTATATAGTACAAATGTGAGTAGAAAGCATGGTTATGGGAAGACCAAGTAAAGTATGGCTGTATTAAGTGAGTGATATTTTTAAAAAGGAACTGCTGAAAGTCAGGGTATCGTTGGAGTTGTATGAGAAGGGGATATGGTTTGTCGAGATTAGAAGTCTAGTGAGCTGTCCCCTGCCTACTGCCTAGTATTCGGGGATTTATTTATATTCTCAAAATAGGCTTAGCCCAATTACTTTGAAAAATACAAGAAATGTTAACATTAAAGATAAAGACAAATTATAGAAAATAAAAAATAATGTATATGCATACATATACACACACAAACATACACATATATTCAAATTCACTTAAATACGTTGAGGAGTGCTTTCTAACGCGCTCAATCTTAGAAGAAAATTTACTTTTGCTTTTGGTAATGTGATATGAAATATGTCAATATCCGAAGCAGTCCCGCTCAAAAGAGTTAAGGCCCTTCCGACGGGCATAGCGGCTGGAAGACTCGTTCTTACGTATGTTATTGAGAACAGTTCTTGCCGGCGCAGTCTAGTGTAATTGTTAGGAACATTAAACGCTAATCTTTGTAGTAATGCTGGACAGCTCACAACTACTCGAACGAGTTTAAGGAACGGATATAAGAATACCTATGACTTCGGTTATCTCTATTCATTAAAACATTATGGTGTACTCTGATCGTCTCACTTCCATGTGCCATCAGATCCAGTACAGCGGTGTGGTCGGTGAGTTTGCTGGTGTGCAACGGCTCACTCGCTAGAAAAAGATAATCCAAGGCACAACTTCACTTTCCAACTGAATTGAAGATGCAATGATGAGAGGATCCTCGACTATGAGGCCCAGCAACGACGATGACATATCCGCATAACGAATGAAAATAAACTGTTGTTGAATTACATTTTTGACTTAACGATTTTCAATTATTGCGAAAAACAATCTACACGTGAGCATTAGAATAACCGACAGGCATGTTTGGCTTATAACAAGAGCGAAACAAGCCTGTCACTTCGTCTTAGTTTTTGTGTAACTTTTTCTCACAACTCAGTCGAAAGTCATGATTTCAAAATATCGTTTTATCTTTTGAAAAAATATTTTAATATTCCTGGGGTTTTATTATTAACATCGGCATTTTTCAGTTTATTGTGGGTATAAATATATTTATGAATATTTGTTAATTTTTATCTATTTATCGGCATTTCGATTTTTTTAAAACAGCATTTGACACACAATATCGTTTACTGCATCGTTACCATGACTGTACATTTGTTTATTGTTTGAGTAGCATTTGTTCTTTCGCGGTAGTAAAATAAAAGCATTAAGTACCGAAAAAACAACATATTTCGTTCCATCTTCCAAATGACGCCAAAAAATGCTTAAACAATTTATGTAAAAAATTGTCAAAAAATACACTGAACCATTACATTTCACAATAATATACATTCAGCGCGTTTGGAATGAAGATAGCTTCGACATCTATCGAGAAATATGAAAATATTTTTTGAACAATTCAATAGAAATATATTTTGTTTATAATTAAGGCATTAACGTTGTGGAGGTTTAAAGACATTGTAATTTATTTTTATCAAACACTGTTTATTCCACTTTTTTGTGACGGTATAACCCTACCGGTTTCAAGGCTTTCCCCTCATCTTCAGAGGAGCGCAAACAATACTAAATGCCGTTCGAACTGGTACCGATATACACGCTTCAACGGTTGGGGGCTGAGGCATGAGGGAGGCATGCTACAATTTCGGCCAAGAGCAGAGAGATTTTTGGGAAATAACTGTTCAACAGATGTTCGGATCGGTGCACTGACTTAGAAATTTCTAGAGCCTCTAATCTGTCCAATTTATTTCCGTTACTACTGATATGTAAGAATTTGGCATCATCGATAGAAAAAGTATGATTTTCACGGTGACAATGATTAGCCATTTCAGAATAAATACGAGGATTTGTTAAGGCGGATTTGTGTTCACGAAATCTCTTTTCAAAAGATCTTCCTGCGTTTATTTTCGGTACTTAATGCTGTGTTTGACAAAAATAAATTACATAATATATTTTGTTGGTTTATGCATTGCACTCGTCGCAATATATGTACATTTATCATACTTTCATAGCATTATTTTTTTATTGTTCTTTTGTGTACATGGTGAAACATGGTTTAATGATATACAGCACTTACAACCAATCAAACAGCTCGTCTTGGATTCATTAAGTTATTTCATGACGATCTATAAGATTTTACCAAAAAAAATATATTCCTTTGAATTTAAGTAAAACATGTCAAGTATATGACAAATCTACTAGGTAAGTCCAGAAAGAAAGTGTACTGATTTTTTTGTAGGTTACAATTTTTTTTATTTAAACAAAAAAATTACGTGGTTTCCGTAGTACATATGTAAGCTATTTTTCGACATAGTCGCCATTCCTCTCAATGCAGGTGGTGAAGCGGGGTATCAACTTTTTGATGCCTTCCTCGAAGTAGTTTCCCGCCAACCCCTCCGTCCACTTCTCAACCTCCTCCTTTACCTCCTCGTCGGTTGAAAACCTTTTTCCACCCATGTGCAGCTTCAGGGAAGTAAAGAGATAGTAATCTGAAGGTGCTAGGTCAAGGGAATGCGCGGGATGGTTCAGGACATCCCATTTAAACGAGGCGAGCAGTTCCTTCGTGGCGTTAGCCGTGTGTGGTCTGGCATTGTCGTGCAGCAGGCAGACTCCCTTTGTCAGCATGCCTCTCCTCTTGTTCTAAATCGCCCTCCTTTCTTCCGCCCGCCAATTTTTTTAGGGTCTCACAGTATCTTGCAGAGTTGATGGTCTCCCCTTGAGGCATATTTTCAATTAAAATTATGCCTTGACAGTCCCAAAACAATTTCGTCAGTCACAATTGAAGGTCTTCCGCTCTTCTGATCATCATGCACAGACGTACGACCGTTTTTAAACTCGCGACACCACTTGTACACACTCGTACGATTCATAACTTTATCACCATATGCAGTTTTCACCTCATTATAAACCTCAACCGGAGGTTTTCTCTTCCAAATGAGATAACGGATGACGCCCCGTATTTCGCACTTGGCGGGAGATTGGATTGACATTTTTCACGAAACGTGTTGTCGCGTCGACACTTCTCAACGTACTGACCTCGAACCGGTCTCGTTGCGGAGGGGAAGGGTCAGGCTACACGGAAGTGTAGCCAACATGTCGAAAATAAAATCCATCCGGTCGGGAGAGCCTCAGTACACTTACTTTCTGGATACGCCTCGTATATCAATTATGACAGAACTAAAAGAAAATAATTAGTTCAAGGAATGTAAATAAAGTCAAACTCAGAATGAAAGGAAATTTTGAAAGATATAATATAACTTAAATGTAAATAAGGATTGTGCACATTTGATGAATATTGGATGTTCGTTCCACAATCACTCCAAGTGAACTCCAAATGATGATGTGGTGTGCTGTGTTGGTATGCAAAAGATTCTCTTATCGACTGGTCGAAGAGAACATCCGTGTTCTGTAAGAAAGTGATTATTTTCGCGAAGATTTGAGATCGTTCAGCATGAATCTCTCCAACTTATCTTAAATCTCGTTAGCATCCAAATAATATGCGTTATCGTTATCAATTAATGGAACCCTTAGAGATTGGAACAGTAGTATTGGACTCAAAATATATAGAAAATGACGCGTCTTATAAAGATCTATAAAAACAAGTATACGAACATCCAAAGCAAGGTGACGATATACAAGACCTGTGCCCGCCCCATAATGACATACAGCATAGAGTCCAGAGCCGACACTGTCAGAACCAAAAATCTCCTTCGAACTAGCGAAATAAAGGTACTCAGGAGTATCGCTGGCAAACCCCTTCGTGATAGAGTACGAAACACAGAAATCTGAAGGACGTGTGAAGTTGAAGATATTGTCAGATGGGGACGACAGAGAAGAAGGTTCTAGAACGAACACGTATCCAGAATGGCGGAACCAAGAGCCGTAAGAATGACCAGGGACAGTATCCCCCAAGCAAGCAGACCTCCAGGACGACCTCCCAAAAGATAGAAAGACAGCTGGCAGTCGACGTCGCAAGAGGCAAACAATGATGCAGGACCATAACAGGCCAACAGGCTTAAAATAAGAAGAAGATCCTATTTATAATTATAAAAACCTTTTGCTTATTGATCAGAACTTTTGATTTCAGTCTCTTGCGCCACATCCTAAGGGCTGTACTTGATGTGCCTGACGGATGTGACATCCGCCCCCTCTCACTGATACATCCGGAGTGGATCTCTCCCCCCGGAATCACCGTGTTTTATGCTCGCAAAGCGATCGCTTTCCCGCCCTCGGGAAATGTGCGACTGCCATCTCTCGTAGACACGGTAAACTTTTGATAAACCAATGTTGGCGGGAAAATGATACCTATTGGGAAAACGATACCCACCGGGAAAATTTATTGTCTCTATGGACAGATTTGTTAATTTAATTTTTATTTATAAAATAATAAGATGGCGGTAGAGATATTCTACCGTCATAAGCAAAAACGCAGCTAACGGAAAAAAATCAGAAATTTAACTAAGTACTCGTATTAGGCAATATTCCATATCTAATTTTGAACCATAATCCATAAAAAAAAATCAGAAAACCATTTATTTCAATACAAAAATCGACATAATGTCTTTTTTAATTTTACAATATACTAGATTTTTTTAAGCAAAAAAGCAGTAAAATGTGATTCATAAGCAAAAAGACAGCAATTGCCTACGCGTTTGCTGCGTTTTTGCTTATAAAATGCATTTTACTGCGTTTTTGTTTATGAATCACATTTTTAAGCAGCAATGAAAAACATAAAAGTACCGTTTTCTCAAAACTTAAATTTTGTAATCTCCAACCATTATCATCTTATTAACAATATGCGAGAACGTGTGGTAAAATAAACATAAAACCTTGATTAGAATTTAGATTTACGTGAAAATGGAATTCATTTTGATTCAATTGTATTTTTTATCTAATATATTAATTAAGAAAAAGGTTTTTAAAGTATTCGTATCGGAACCTTGAGGCGACGCGATAATTTAAAAAATAATCATTTCGGGTAATCTAAGTACATTAAAAATGAAAATTGACGCTATAGAACAGGTTAAATTTTGCGTAAAAAAGGATGAATATCTTTGGCCTAGTGCTCAGCGAATCCTGGTTCCATTTAAGAAGACTTACGTTCGACTTATTTGGCAGTAGGTGTAATAATATTAGGCAGTAGCTGTAATAATATCAGGCAGTAGCTGTAATAATATCAAGCAGTAGCTGTAATAATATTCGACTGTAGCTGTAATAATATTCGGCAGTAGCTGTAATAATATCAGGCAGTAGCTGTAATAATATCAGACAGTAGCTGTAATAATATTCGGCAGTAGCTGTAATAATATTCGGCAGTAGCTGTAATAATATTCGGCAGTAGCTGTAATAATATCCGGCAGTAGCTGTAATAATATTCGGCAGTAGCTGTAATAATATCAGGCAGTAGCTGTAATAATATTCGGCAGTAGCTGTAATAATATCAGGCAGTAGCTGTAATAATATCAGGCAGTAGCTGTAATAATATCAGACAGTAGCTGTAATAATATTCGGCAGTAGCTGTAATAATATTCGGCAGTAGCTGTAATAATATCAAGCAGTAGCTGTAATAATATTCGGCAGTAGCTGTAATAATATTCGGCAGTAGCTGTAATAATATCCGGCAGTAGCTGTAATAATATTCGGCAGTAGCTGTAATAATATCAGGCAGTAGCTGTAATAATATTCGGCAGTAGCTGTAATAATATCAGACAGTAGCTGTAATAATATTCGGCAGTAGCTGTAATAATATCAGGCAGTAGCTGTAATAATATTTGGCAGTAGCTGTAATAATATCAGGCAGTAGCTGTAATAATATTCGGCAGTAGCTGTAATAATATCAGGCAGTAGCTGTAATAATATTCGGCAGTAGCTGTAATAATATTCGGCAGTAGCTGTAATAATATTCGGCAGTAGCTGTAATAATGTTCGGCAGTAGCTGTAATAATATCAGGCAGTAGCTGTAATAATACTGATAAAGAGATATTTATTATTTATTTATTTTCTCAATACAGGCTTAGCCCAATTACATTAAAAATACAAATATTGTTAACATTTAAAAAAAAATTATACATAATATATGCATACATATATGATATACACACATATATACACATAGGAAGATCCCTTGAAAAGAAATTTCGTGAACACAAATCTGCCTTAACAAATCCTCTAAATTATTCTGAAATGGCTGATCATTGTCACCGTGAAAACCATAAATTTTCTATCGATGATGCCAAATTCTTATGGTACATATCAGTAACGGAAATAAATTGGACAGATTAGAGGCCCTAGAAATTTCTAAGTCAGTGTATCGAGGTGAACATCTGGCCAAATCATATATGCCTAGAATCTCTCCGCTCCTCGCTGAAGTCGTCCCATGCCCCCCTCAGCCCCCAGTCTCCAACTCGAATGCCCCCGATCGTTAGAAGCGTGTATTTTGGTACCAGTTCAAACATAATTCTGTCTTGTTTATGCTCCCCTGAAGATGACGTGAAAGCCTTGAAACCGGTAGGGTTATACCGTTACAAAAAGTGGAATAGAAAGTGTTTGATAAAACAAATTACAAAATATATACACATACATACACACATATATTCAGTCATTTAAATACGTTGATGAGTGCTTTTTAATGTCTCCAATCTTCGAAGACAATTTTCTTTTTGCTTTTGGTAATGTGATATGAAATATGGCAAGAACTGTTCTCAATAACATACGCAAGAACGGGTCTTCCAGCCGCTATGCTTGTTGGAAGGGCCTTAACTCTTCTGAACAGGACTGCTTCGGATATTGACATATTTCATATCACATTACCAAAAGCAAAAGTAAATTTTCTTCTTAGATTGAGCGCGTTAGAAAGCACTCATCAACATAATTAAGGGACTGAATAGATGTGTATCATATGTTTGTGTGTATACACTCGTTTGTATGCAAATGCATTATTTTTTATTTTGTATATTTAAAAAAAAAATTCAATGTAATTTATTTTCTTTTTTAATTTCTTGTGTTTTTCAAAGTAATTGGGCTAAGCCTGTTTTGAGAAAATAAATAAATAAATTAATTAATTAATGTCAATATCCGAAGCAGTACCGTTCAAAAGAGTTAAGGCTCTTCCAACAGGCATAGCGGCTGGAAGACCCGTTCTTGCGAATGTTATTGAGCTCTTGCCGGCGCAGTCTAGTGTAATTGTTAGGAACATTTAACGCTAATCTTTGTAGTAATGCTGGACAGCTCACAACTCCTCGAACGAGTCTGACAACGTATTCCAGAAGATTATAAAGCATCGTTCAGAGAGCAGATTCTCCACAAGAGCGCTCTAACTCAGAATAAAAACCAAATGTATTTCATAACTCAACGTGGAAAAGAAATGAGAGAAGTAGTGTGTAGATCGATTTCGAGATGTGTAATTATGTGGTAAACAACAGGCTCCCCCATATCTATCTCAATAATTAATTAGTATTTGAAAAAATCTTTATAAACTAAAGGCGCCATGAAACGAAAAAGTTTGTAGCCACTAAATATCTACCCTTGCATTCTGCTAGTTTCGAATCGAAGTTCGAATCCCGAGTAAAAGCGTCCTTGAGGACAACCTGCTCTCTAAAACGCGCTATAAAAATTGTACTTTTATCATTCTTACAAGTGTTTATTTTATTTTTTTCAAAACAGGCTTAGCGCAATTACTTTGAAAAATACAAGACATTAAAAAAGAAGAAAAAAAATTGTAATTTATTTTTATCAAACACTGTTTATTCCACTTTTTTGTGACGGTATAACCCTACCGGTTTCAAGGCTTTCACCTCATCTCCCCTGAAGATGATGTGAAAGCCTTGAAACTGGTAGGGTTATGCCGTCCCAAAAAAGTGGAATAAACAGTGTTTGATAAAAATAAATTACAATATCTTTAAACCTCCAAAACGTTAATGCCTTAACTATAAACAACAACAGAAGAAAAATTGCATAAATAAAATTTAAAAATTATATAAAATAAAAAATACACATACTATATATTCACAATCATTTATGTATGTTGATGAGTGCTTTCTAACGCGCTCAATCTAAGAAGAAAATTTACTTTTGCTTTTGGTAATGTGATATGAAATATGTCAATATCCGAAGAAGGCTTCTAGTGCACGCGAGTATTGTTACCAGACGAACACTTTTAACATAATGGGACACTTTTTTGAATGCCACTCGGAATCAAACCGGAAACCTCCATTCACAAGTCCAGGATCTTATCAATAAAGCCACTAAGTCGCTACTTTTCAAGTCTTTATTTTTTCTTTTCACCTATTAGTTAATTTTCCACTATGAAATTATTACATTATACGAATCGATCGATTTCACCTCCGCAGAGTAGCAATAGTATGTAATAGAAGTTTGATTGAAGCAAAATGAGTTCCCAAAGTGTTAATGGGCGGTCCATTAATCATCCTTTATCGAGCCTTTGATGGGGAGGCTTTCTGTCTGACTCAGCAAAAGAAATACTTCGTTAATCAAGGGGTGAAACACTACTTTGCTATTATTTCCCGGAGTGTAGTATATTCGTGAGTCACAAGCAAGAAAAAATATACATAAGTATCCATTTGAAAACATTTAAAATTTATTAGGTTATCAAGAAAGCAATTTCGTATTTTTGAGAAAAATTTAATCGTAAAATTAACACCAAATGCTCGTTGTCAATAGTTTACCATATTTTCAGTATCTTAGCAAACTCGTACGTCATAAAACGCTGCTTTTTGTCGATCAAAGCCTCGATTTGGTCGTCATCAGTGGTAATCGACCTTTCAGAGCTATATTTGAATATCATATCCCCATCAAGGATTTTTTTAAACCAAATTTGACTCACGATTACTTACTGTATCGTTGCCATACATTTGAATTAGGTTTTTGGTTTATGTTGTTTTTTTTGCGGTAAAAAAAAAACACCCAACACCGAAAAAACAACTTATATATTATTGGGTAGACTCATAAATAATTTGCGATGTTGGGAACAAGTTGAAATGATTCATTTGTGATGCCTTATCATACTTGACAAGTTTTTACCTGTTTGGAGTAAACTAAAGGGTCTTTCAAATTGAGCGGTTTTTTTATAAAAAAATTTTAAATTCTTGAATAAAACACACAATTTACTTTGATTTTTAAAAACGTTTTATTGGTCATTAAAGTATAATGCATGACATTTCAACAAAAAAAAAAAACAATATCCGTCAAATGTCTACTACCTCTTGCAGCTCCACAGATGTCCACCCTTTTGTCAACATTTTCGATGACATTTTGGTATAATTGCGGTTCTAGCTCACCAATAACGGAATTTTTTTTGATATTCAGCTCAGGAATTGATTGGAGTTCATTCTTATGGGCCAGGCTTATCACTTAACTCCAGAGAAAATAGTCCAACGGTGTCAGATCACAATATGATCTTGGTGGCCAATTAACATCACCGTTTCCGGAGATTACAATACATAAACTAATTCTCAATTTGAACACGTTTTTGTATTGTATACGACTCATTTTTTATAAATGCCATACATTACACTTCTCAAATGTCACATGACTCAGCCAAGTTCACGACGTCATCTGTGTTTTATCCAAGAAAAAAAAACGCTCAATTTGAAAGACCCTTTAGCATCTCTCGGTTTTATCACGTTAGTGAAAACTTAGGAATCGTATTAAAATAATGAATTACCAGTCAGTAGAACGTTAGGGAAAGCATTGGAATCGTATTAAAATAATGAATTACCAGTCAGTAGAACGTTAGGGAAAGCTTAGGAATCGTATTAAAATAATGAATTACCAGTCAGTAGAACGTTAGGGAAAGCTTAGGAATCGTATTAAAATAATGAATTACCAGTCAGTAGAACGTTAGGGAAAGCTTAGGAATCGTATTAAAATAATGAATTACCAGTCAGTAGAACGTTAGGGAAAGCTTAGGAATCGTATTAAAATAATGAATTACCAGTCAGTAGAACGTTAGGGAAAGCTTAGGAATCGTATTAAAATAATGAATTACCAGTCAGTAGAACGTTAGGGAAAGCTTAGGAATCGTATTAAAATAATGAATTACCAGTCAGTAGAACGTTAGGGAAAGCTTAGGAATCGTATTAAAATAATGAATTACCAGTCAGTAGAACGTTAGGGAAAGCTTAGGAATCGTATTAAAATAATGAATTACCAGTCAGTAGAACGTTAGGGAAAGCTTAGGAATCGTATTAAAATAATGAATTACCAGTCAGTAGAACGTTAGGGAAAGCTTAGGAATCGTATTAAAATAATGAATTACCAGTCAGTAGAACGTTAGGGAAAGCTTAGGAATCGTATTAAAATAATGAATTACCAGTCAGTAGAACGTTAGGGAAAGCTTAGGAATCGTATTAAAATAATGAATTACCAGTCAGTAGAACGTTAGGGAAAGCTTAGGAATCGTATTAAAATAATGAATTACCAGTCAGTAGAACGTTAGGGAAAGCTTAGGAATCGTATTAAAATAATGAATTACCAGTCAGTAGAACGTTAGGGAAAGCTTAGGAATCGTATTAAAATAATGAATTACCAGTCAGTAGAACGTTAGGGAAAGCTTAGGAATCGTATTAAAATAATGAATTACCAGTCAGTAAAACGTTAGTGAAAGCTTAGGAATCGTATTAAAATAATGAATTAGCAGTCAGTAAAACGAAGGGATTGAAAGTGTATATTCGTCACGTAATGTGGGAGTTTAAGTAGGAGAAAAATGTTACGGATACATCTAAAAAAATATGCTTCGTGTATGGCGAAGAAACCATAACTGACCGGAAAATACCATAGTATGCAGGATCAAGTGTACGAATATAGCACAAGTGAAAAATAAGTGCTAGGAACAAAATGAAGTGGAGATCTGCTCTCTTTGTCTGACCCAATACGAACATGGCGTGATGGTGATGACGAACAAATCAATAAATTACCTTTCACGTTTCCTTGAGCTTAATTCAATGGAACTCATGTTCCAGTTTCTTTAAATTGTCTCCACCCTTTTCCTGTCGAATGTTTGTTTTGTATCCCCTGAAGGCACCTCGGTCCCAAGCTTCTACGAGGATGTGGCCCGTTTCCTCCCCTTTACATGTACGTGTTCCTTGAATCCCCACACAAGTTGTCACACGTGGTCCGCTTTCTTGAGTGATAAAATGTAGTAGTAATGTTATCATATTCCTCTCGATATAGTTTTTAATTAAAATTTATTGTGATGTTTTTTTGACAGTGCGAATGTAAGTGCAAATAATGTGAATGCCTCAAACCGAATGTGTTTATACCACAGGTTGAAATATGTTATAACGTTTCTGTGTAGTTTGTCTCTTGGTCACTTTATTGCAATTGTTTTACTAAATATGTGTTTGTTAAGATATGGTACACGTAATCTTATAGTCGTATTTGTAACATAAATATTATCTTTGAGGGGTTGGGGGGGGGGGGGGACATAAAAAAGTACATTGGCGTGAGGTCTGGGGATCGCGAAGAGTGTAAAATATTAACTCTACGTCCAATCCATTTGTTTGATAAATTTTCATCAAGACAGGCCCTCACATCGTTATGCTTGTGGGGAGGTGCATAGTTTTGCTGGAAATAAAACTCCTCATGAATATGTGGTATGACGAATTCTTACAACAAGTTCAAGTAAACGGCTCTGTGTGTATGATATACATTTTTCTGGACA